>JAJEJO010001513.1:611295-747135 GCA_020662805.1 Glaucomys volans
AAAAGAAAAGAAAAGAAAAGAAAAGAAAAGAAAAGAAAAGAAAAGAAAAGAAAAGAAAAGAAAAAAAGAAAAAAAGACTGGGGATGTAGCTCAGTGGTAAAGCACCTCTGGGTTCAATTTCCAGTAGCAAAGGGGGGAAAAAGAAAAAGTAACAGTTAAACTTACTATGTGACTCAGCAATTTCATTCCTAGGCATTTACTCAAAAGAAATAAGAACGAACATCCATACACAAAGACGTGTGAGTGTGCCATGTTCATTATTTGACAATAGCCAAAAGCTGGTAACAATCCAAATATCCATCATCTGATGAATGGATAAACAAAATATGGTATATCCATATAATGGAATATTATTCAGCAATAAAAAGGAAGTACAATACATTCTACAGTATGGATGACATATATGCCTAATTTCCGGAATTATGTAAATCCCATCAAAATATTAACAAGCAGCTTGGTAGTGCAATCCAGGCTCATTTCTTGCTTCAAGACACTTCTACTTCCCACGCTGACCATATACACTATTTCTACCCCCAAGAATGTACTCTAAAATGCTCCAATAAGCCTTCTAAACTTATTGCTCCATACTCCTATAAACTTCATTTGCTTTTTACGGTTTTAATTACTCTCTCTCAAATTTCCCTCTCAACTAAACTTCAGCCCAGAGAAACTTGGAACAATTTTATTTCTAGAAGAACATCAACAAATTATCATTCTTTCAGGAAAGTGTCTAATTTCTTTTTCAATTAAAATCTGTTTCAAAAAAAGTATCGGTATTAGAAATCTTAATACTTGTAATATTTTCAAAATAAAGCCTTTTGAAAAAATTTGACATGTGTTTTAAAGAAGGGTAAAATTATTATGAAGCTACAGAAACATTAAATCCATAAACCAAGTATCATCAACTTACCTCAAGTGGCATGAGTCTAATTAATGTTGCAAAGCATTGCGTAGCCATGAATCTTACACTGTCTGTCTGATCACTCATTCTTCCCAACACAGGAACAACTAAAAGGACAATATATGGAACAATACCAACATCTAGTTGTTCCATTACACCTGAATAAGTGATTAAGGAAATTCTGAAATGATTTTAAGGGAGATGTTTTCAATAACAATGACTACACCAAGGTAACTTCTAAAACAGTTCCTTATTTTCTCATTAGTACTATGAGATAACACACTGACTATCCCTCAAGGACTATGATGCAATTATATCATTTACATACTGTACTTCTGAAACCATTATGTATTTTTCTCATGATTAAAAACATAAAACTTTGTCTAAAGAAGACTGGAGGAAGTTTTACAAAAAAGATTTTTTGAAATAGAAATTTCAATGTCAGAATAAAGTTAGCCACATTGTAAGTTAAGGGTGAGCACAATGCAGTGTCAAAGATTAATTCCAAATTTCCCTCCAGGATCTTGACAATCACCAACTAGATACAGTGGACCTAGTGAGTATAAGCTCCTATAATCTTCTACATTTTGAACCAGTTTCTCTGATCTGATCTTCATCCATCTTTCTTGCTCCAGAACCATTTTTCAGACACTTGAAGTTAAAAATAGCTGCCCTGGCCAGGTGCGGTGGCGCACGCCTGTAATGCCAGCACTTGGGAGGCTGAGGCAGGAGGATCGCAAGTTCAAAGCCAGCCTCAGCAACTGAGCAAGGCCCTAAGCAACTCAGTGAGACCCTGTCTCTAAATAAAATACAAAATAGGGCTGGGGATATGGCTCAGTGGTGGAGTGACCCTGGGTTCAATCCCTAGTAGCCCCCCCCCCCCCCAAAAATAGCTGCCCTGTCCTTAACAAAAGGCTTGCCTGCATAGTTCTAGTCACCTGGTATTATTTTTGGTCATTTTCCAACCAAGAAACAAAGTTTGGAAATATTTTATGTTTACAACATAGGTACTACCTGAATAAAACATTAATTATAAATCAAATAAAGAAATCAGTTATTAGAAAATATAAAAGTACATAAAATGATTTGGCCTATTACAAAGCTATCTTAAAATTAATAGTAAATTTTTTTCCTTCTTTTTCTTCTTTTTGGTACGAGGGAGTGAACCCAGGGGCACTTAACCCCTGAGCCACATCCCCAGACTTTTTTTATATTTCATTTTGAGACAGGGTCTTGCTAAGTTGCTTAGGGCTTCAATAAGTTGCTGGGCTGGCTTCAAACTTGCAATCCGCTTGCCTCAACCTCTAGAGCTGCTGGGATTACAGGTGTGTGCTACCACACCTGGCCAACAGGAATTCTTGAACTTCCTATGTGAAAATTTTTATAAAATATTTGTAATGAAATTAAAATTATATAAAATAAAATTTTAAAAGTAGTTTTTGGGCTGGGGTTGTGGCTCAGTGGTGGACCACTTGCCTAGCCTGTGTGGAGTACTAGGTTTGATTCTCAGCACCACATAAAAATAAATGAATAAAATAAAGGTCCATCAATAACTAAAAATATGTATGTATCTAAAAAAGTAGCTTTCTTTTTTGAACAAAGCAAGTTATTTATATGCATACTTTAATAATTAGTCAATTTTATTTTGGTCATTCTTAAGTAAACTAAATAAAATTTCTTAGGGGTTTCTCAAAATAAAAAAGGATACAGGCAAGTGCTTCAATTGCACCCTCTTGTTTGACATTGTCATCAATTGCTCCCAGCCATGGAAGTACCTTTTCCAAAAAAATGTTCATTGTTTCCATGGTAGCTATTTTGCTCATGACACCTACACAACGAGCAGCCATGTGCCTCACTGCAGTGCTGGGGTATTGAAGGCACATATAAAGATGAGACAAATGCTGTACCAACTAAAAATAAAAAAGTTAAAGGCAATCAGAATACTCATTAGGGTCTTTATCATTTAAAATGTTAACTATAATAGCCCATAATCAGAGATGTTCTCAATATTTTAGTAACTCTAAATCCAAACATATCTCTAGATACCTTAAAACATTACTGTCAAAAACATCAATAGAAAATTAATCTAAAATCATACTAAGATATCATAACTGTTTCACAAAGAAAAATAAGTTAAGGTGCAGAATTTCTCCCCTGCTCAATACCCACTCTTATGGGGGTATACAGGAACACACCATTCTTTCAAAATCAACAAAAGACACATCAAAAGGCACTTTTAAGATTCTCTTATTAAGACTGGGAATATATGATAACATATATCACCAGCCTCATCCAAATTTCGTGATAGGGCTTAGGAACATACTTTTTATTCACTGGGTTTAGTGTTCCTAATTTTGTTCTAGGTACCTTACTCTGATAGGTATTTTCCACTTCCTGGCTTACCATAGTGTTATGATTGTGATAACATAATAACATCCTATTACTAAATGTCTGCTGCAGGGAACACTAAGATTAATGATTACAGTCAAGTACCTGCTCAGCAGTTACAATAGCCTTATAGATTGGCTAAATGCATGTCTGCTAATCATGAGGGTAAGGGCATACAGATGGAGTCTTTCTTTACTAATTATAAATATTGTTTGAGACAGGGTTTCCCTATGTTGCCCAACATGCCCTTGAAATCCTGGGCTCAAGTGATCCTTCTGCCTCAGCCTTCTGAGAAGTTGAGACTATAGGTACACACAACTGTGCTCATCCTATTAATAAAATTTTATCAAGTAAAAGGACATACTTTATACCACATGAACAAAAATCTTCATTCTTCTTCTCTACTCCCTCTTGGATATACTTTTACAAATCTTATGTTAGCTCACAATAGAGAACTGGAGCCAATGTCCTTCACAATGGTACAACTGCAAGGAGCTTCCTAATGTAGGTATATGCAAAGAATAACACTATTCTACAGAAAAAAACACATAACTAATTTTCCTCCTCTTCCTGTTCCAATTCTTTCATAAGAAGTGTAACAGTAAAGTCACAAATCAGTGTTCTATCTTTGACACTGACCAGTTGCATTTTAGGTGATCTCCTTCTACCTTTACATTTATCTTGAAAACAAGCTTCATTGTCTGTGTTTTTCCTTTCTTGGAGCTATATTATTGGGATGGTCTGAGCAGGGCTACAGGCTTTCCTTCCTGTTTATACCTGGTTTCTATGGCATCAGAGCCCTTTCCATAATGCCCCATATTCTAAACTTCCAGATTGAGCTTTCTGTCATTCATGTACCCAGCTCACAAAGCCCACAAGAGTTGTGCTGTTAGCAAAGGGGAAATATAGTCATATCATATTAAAAAAACAAATATCTGCAATTATAAGTGATGCCATGAAATTGCATTTTTCAAATCTTAAGATTTTTTAGTAAGATCATTTGTTCTATTTGAAGAAATTTTACACCTGCATTAGTTAAGTTACCAAGGGATGAAGTTCGGAATCCATTGAAGCTGCTGCCGTTTCAAAAACTTGCAGAGAATTCACCAATTCTTGAGCAGGTCCATCTCCCCTTTCCAGGAGGGACTTTCCATCTATTCAAATATATTAAGCCTACATCACTTTGCAAATTAATTTTTCAAAATCTAGAGCCCACATAAATTTTTAGCACCTCCCCAGCTAGTATAGGAGTTAATTTTATGTTGTATGTTTAAATGCTGTGACCTTAATTTAAGTGCTGTGATACTACACTCAAAGCAAATAAAGAAGTAAATAATAATGAGCCATTTCAGAATATCTCTTTTTTAGAAATGGAATAAATAGCAAAAAAAAAAAAAACCCAAAAAACAAAAAACAACAATATAATAAAAATAAATAAACATATATATATATAGAATAACATTAAAAAAATTAGAATGTTTTTAACAAACTTCCATTTAAAAACTTACAGCTGTCTGGGATAAACAGAAACAGGCATTTTTATTTTACAAAGATATATTTAATTGATACACATTGAAATTTGTTAAGAATGGAAGTAATAAAAATATATACATACCAAAATTATTTAGATCAATTATATTCTTCAGTGGGCCAACCATAGCATCCCAGAGATGTGGCAACTTCACTGCCATTTCACCACCAAAATGCTTCACTATAGTTGTCAAGGCAAATTCAGCTCCTCTTCGTTGTACCAGGTAAGGCTTTTGGGCCTAAAATTAAATATTAGTTGAAAACATAATTTCAGGAAAAAAGCATAATGCATTTAAAATTTTATCAAGAGAATTTAAAGAATTTACAGTGCTTTCATTAACTAATGAAGCAATTATTAGACACAATTACAACCATAAACATTTTCCAATAATTAAAATTACATAGGACTAAAACTCCTAACTAGACTTTCATATCCAAAGTAAAATACTTTTGTAGGGTTGGAGATAATGAATAAAAGGATATGTACTGCTTTTAGAGAGAGTCATAAGTGACATTGTTCCCCCTCCCCTTTTTAATTCTTTTCCCTATCCCAAGGAAATTCAGCAGTTAGGAGATAGATGAAATGATATATCCTTATTTATATTCATGTAAGGGACATAATAAGACATGTTTAAGCACAAAATTGATAATGTCTTATTCAACAATAATTATAGTCCATATAAGGCTGTCTCCCCCCACAAAAGAAACATACATATTTTTAATTATTTTAAGATTAAAAAGATTGGGTTGGGGATATAGTCAGTGGTACAGCACTTGCCTAGCATGTGCAAGACCCTGTGTTTGATCCCCAGCACTGCAAAAAAGAAAAGAAGAAAGCTATAAAGTATTAGAAAAGCTATGTAACCCACAGAGGAATAAATACCAAACTCACAGTAATTTTGTTGGAAACCAGGGAGATATAACCAGTGAAAACAGATTTCACACTATTTTTTTTTTTTTTTGGTATCAAGGATTTAACCCAGGGGTGCTTACTGAGCTACATCCCCAGTCCTTTTTAATTTTTTATTAAGTTCTTTAGGGCCTTGCTAAGTTGCTGAGGTTGGCCTTGAACTTGTGATCCTTTTGCCTCAACCTCCCAAGTCGCTAGGATTACAAGTGTGCACCACTAAGCCTGGCAACGTTCGTAAGAGTATTTGACAAGATACACAGGTGGTAACTTAAGAGGATGATTTTTAAAAGAAATTTAAAATAGGCTTATATTTTACAAAAGCATGTCTTTTAGCATCAATAGTTTACTGCTGAACCTAGGTAAGTTCCTACATCTTGCAACCAAAATTATTTAGAACATTCATTTCATTGTTCATAAAGTGTCTCAAATTTTCAAAACCTAACACTGATCATTGGTTATTATAAAGAAGTTAGTAATAAAGAAAGAACAGAAAGCTCAACAAAACAGAATGGAAATCTGGAATAAATCCTCACAAATGTAAAGCATGATACATAACAAAGGGTCCATTATAAATCAAGGAAGAAAGGTTTCAATAGTGGAATAACTGGCTATTCACATAAAATTTAGATCCCTAGTCTCATATCACACATTCAACAAATTCTAAGGTGACCAAAAGTCAGGTGGGTAGTGACAATCTCACATTTGTAAAACTATTGTCTGAGTATCAACAGAAATTCTGGACACCAATAGGACTGAGAAAAGTTATTTTATAAAAGGCATGAGAAATTTTAATAATTTTGCTCTTTTTCTGGACCATGTTGCTAGAGTATTCCAAAAAGTAATTAATATTAGTCCTTTCATTTTAAAGTACGAAAATACAGTTCTGGAACCTGACACGACAACTTAGTTCTCAATGTGTAAGCTAGATATCTGTTTTAAAAGCAAAACATTCAAAGAAAAAAACCTACTTACCTCATCAAGTTCAATAAGGATATTCCCACTACTTCCTGCAGGAAGATCTGCTATTTGAGCTTTTACTGCTTTGGGGGTAGGACCTCGCCTACTTGTGATAGCAAAAGCAGCTTTCTGATGCCTGTAGAGTGTAATTATACCTCTATGCTTGGTTACAGTATGGTGCATTCCATCTTTTTCTGAGCTGGATCCTGATAAGGAAAAAGTTAGCCTTTTAATCATAATATAGGTAACAAAATGTTTTCTGCTCCAAAGGAGACACAACTATTTAAGACCTTAATTTTTATAAGCTAATGACATGTTTTTTTAGACAATGAAATGGCAACCTACTTGCCTAGGTTTTATAACACAGAGTTATAGAATCATGTGAACAATGAGAAATATCACATACAAGAATGGCTGTGCTTAGGCACAACAAGAAACATTAAAAATAAATCAAGAAAGTTTTCTCTAAAAGAAGGTTCATGGTCCCACAAATTCAGGAAAACCTGACCACCGCAAACTATTCTTGCCTTATATATCAGGAGAGGGAAGAGACGATAACCCCCTTGTATTTTGATGGTAATATTCAAAATGTTCATTATTCTTCCAGTTCACTTTCAGCAAGATTTATATAGCACCAAAGTTGCAAATCTATTACATTTTCAATAATTTGTTTTGTCTAAAATCTTATTAACAAAAACATAAGTCATGTAGGACAGAGTCATGTGAAGAAACACTGGTCTTTGATATCAACCTACTGAAAGTAGTTATTTTCCACATGAATTCTCCAAAAGAAAACAGGAAACTGATTAAGCATTATTTATTAAATAGAGTTCAATCTCATGAAAGACTAAATTTAGAAAACAAAATACAATAGAACTTTCATTAACATTCGATACAATTGTTTTCTAGCCTATTAAATCAACAATGATGGTTTTCAAGATGAAGGCAAGGGTGAATACCTGTCTCAATAGATTTCAGTCACCTTATATCAGATATCAGGTCTCTTATGACTGGCTTATCTGCATTTAAGAGGGTTGTGATTGAAAAACAAATTGCAGTAACAAGGAATTTTGTTGTAACCAAGTTTTTTTCTCTCAGAATGGAAAAAGGGTCTAACATCATGTGGGTTTGTGCTTAAATTATAAGTAAATGAAAACAAAGTTAAATAGTTAATTCCTTCTCTACCCCATATAAAGGTTTAGATATATACCTTTAGAATTTTCCTGGCCACTTTGTGTTGGTACTGGACATGTTACACAAGGAGTTAGATATGGGTCCACACAAAGTGAGCTACAGAGGTTTTTAATAATCTTTGAATTGGGGCAGGGTGTCCTTGTTGTACATTGCTGAAGAAGTTTAGCTATGCACTGAGCTGCATAGTTTTGCACTAGTGTATTCTCTTCTTTTTTAATTGTCTCCATTAGTGGTTTTATGATAGGATTTAATTTCTCCGGAAGCTGCTGCAAGCTCACAACTGCACATGCAGCAAAAGTATGCACTCTCAACTGCAACACTTGCCACTCTTGGTTTGTCTCTGTAACTGTCATTTGGACCTGCTGTCGTTTACTATCTAATTGCTGTAATACTTGAGAATTTAAATCGAAAGTTGATGTGACTTCATTAAAAACAGTAGTGACCTAATAAAAAAAAAGAAATAAAAACTCATTAATTACATCAACCCCAAATAGACTATGAACTCCTAAACAGCAGACAGCAAGTTTTCTATTTCATGAGAGCTCCATATTATCTAATATTGTTTTAGTACCCAGCAAACTAGCAAATACCTAAAACCTCCCAACTCAAATTTACCCAAGTAACTTAACATTAGAATTATATTCCTGAAGAAAGACACATTCTTTTGAGAAGAATAAAATTACTTATCCTTTAAATGTATCTAATTTGTTTGAGGGGGAAATCACATTCAACACCAACAGTGTACTTTGATGAAAACGAGAAAGTAATATGCAAATATAAACAGTTAATATCAAAATTTACAAATTTCTTGGGAAAAATATTCTTTCCAACTCAAAAATGTTTAGGGTAGCTATTTACAGAATGGTTAAGTAACACTAACTGAATCATTTTCATTCTTTCTTTGACCTCCCTTCTGGTAGAAATGCTCACCAACAGAAGAGGGAGGGAGACAAATGCAGCAATCATTTTTTTAATTACCAAGTCATAGCTAAGGCTAGAAGACTACTGTTCTAGACAACTTTACAAACCTCATTAAAGGCTGTTCAGTCCATTTTTTAAGATAACTTTACTGACTATAGTTCACATAACATAAAAGTAACTCATCTGAAGTTTACAATTCAGTGGTTTTCAGTATACTGTTATGAATCAAAATTTTATAACATTTTTAATAAACCCATAAAGAATACTCATACTCACTAGCAAACACTCCTCATTTTCCCCAGCCCTGTGGAGCCTTATCTGCTTTGTCTTTCCAAATTTGCCTATTTTGTAAATTTTATATAAACGGAATCATAAACTATGTAATCATTTATGACTTGTTCCATCATTTAGTATAAGGCCTTTAAGGTTCATATATGTTGTAGCATTGTATCAATACTTCCTTCTTTGATCAAATAATATTTCATGATATAAATTTTCACTATATCCTGTATTCATTCATCAGTGGATTACTGATGGGTTTTTCCTAATTTTCGGCTATTATGAATGATGTTGCTCTGAACATTCATGTACATGAAGACTATGTGATGGTTCATATAACAAAAAGTCTTGATAGGTAGTAGCAATTATTAAAAGCTTCCACAGATAGATCCTTATTGATCAGAAAAGCCTGAAACACTGGAAAATTTAAAATCTAACTTGTTTTTAATGGAGAGCCCCCCCCCCTTTTTCCCCCCAACCTCCAGAGTCGCTGGAATTATAAGCGTGTATCACCATGCCCAGCAAGCCTAATTTTTAATATTTAAAAATCATCAATTTCATTGTGTACAATACCAATAATGCTATTCTTTTATTATTCAAAAAAAATAGGCACAGAAATACGATCTTTTATCACTATAAAATGCCAAAGACTAAGTAAACCATATCAGCTTAACTGTAAATCTGCTTACTACAAAACAACCAAGAAATTCACATACCATTTCTAGCTTATACTTTCTACTTCATTTTGAGTTCTGTGCAAAAAATATTTGAAATAGGATACACTGCTAAAAGTTTGCAAACATTGTCCAAAATACACTATGCTTACTTTTGTCAACTTCCAATGATTGTAGGGCAATCAAGGAAAAGCTAATCACCCCCAATTAATTCAATCACATAACCAGTATTTATGAACTGATACTAAAAGATGAACAAGACACAATGTCTTAATATACCCTACAAATACAGAAATGGGAAATATAAATAAAGATTAAGACAATATAACAATTCACTGAATTAGGGACGAGTTGCTGTGGGAGTACACAGCAACTCCCACTAAAACTAAAACTTAGTGCTAAAACTTCTTAGCATGGGATTGGGGCTGTAGATCAGATGCAGAGCACTTGCCTAGCATGTGTGAGGTACTGGGTTCAGTGCTTAGCACTTATAAAAATAAACAAATAAAGTAAGTCTGTCTAACTACAACTACAAAAAAAAATTAAACAAAAACCTTCTTAGCAGAGGAGATTAGTGAAGACTTGCCAGAGGCAGTTAACACTTTTGTCTTTCCTTTTTAAAAAATTAATGAATTATTAATTAATTTATTTATTTTTAGATGGGGTGTTTCTGTGTTTCCCAAGCTTGCCTGAATTCCAGGGCTCAAGGATTCCCCCCACCTCAGCAGCCCCATGCTTTTGGAGCTGGGACTACAAGCGCACGCCACCATGATGCATAATGTGGGGGGGAAAGATGGCAAGAATGGAGGAAAGATAACTAGCATAGTGGGAAGGGAGGGGTGGGGGCGGATGGGGGGTAAAATTAATAACAGGGTGTGTGACAGATACCATTGCCCTGTGTAAATGCATGAACGCACAGATGGTGTGACTCTACTTTGTGTACAACCAGTGAAACAATAGCTGTACTCCATTTGTGTTCAATAAAAAAAAAAAAAAAAAAAAAAAGAATGGGTAAGTCTGGGGTTACAGGTACAGATGAAGTGAGGTAGGAAGTGGAAGGAAGAGTACCATCTAAGGATGAAAACAGTTTATCATGGCATAAGTATAAGGTAGAAATGAAGAAGTATCAAGAGAAGAACTCTGCGTAATCGTAGAGGGTTGAAGGCAGAAAATTTCTGTCAAAAGAACAGGAGCTTAGGCATAGAAGTGAGACTGAGGCACAGAAAAGATGTGTGTGGTATACTTCTGCAAGAAGAAAGCTAACTAGGCTTGGCAGAAGTTTGAGAAATAATGAGGAGAAAAGAGATGGGGGATCTCGAGAAGGTGATGAAAGTAAGAAAAAACCTAAAAAGCAAAGTAAAGGAAAGTATTTTTAAGCAAGGGAGGGATATAGTTAGAGTGGCAGAAAAGGATTAATACTAATCTAGCAAAGCATGAAAGATGAAACAGACCAGAGACTGCCTGGAATCTTAGAGAAGAATCAGAATCTAGACCTAAAGTATCAAGGCCTTTGGGCTGTGAAAATGAAAACACAGAAATGATAAACATGGAACTTTCTGAAAGAAAAATTCTACTTTTGGTTAAGTCTGAAGTGGCAGTGAGGTGATCCAAATAAAAATGCCTAATAGAAGAACATAAGATTGAGAGTAGATAATATAGTACATGATTGAGAGTAGGTAACATAGCACATGGAAAAGAACTAAATCAAGAGAATGGTGAGAGAGAGAGAAAGACAGAAATGCCTATCTCAGGTAAATGTCCCTATCTGGCAGTTAAGAGGAAAACAGGGTTTCAATACAAGATTAAAGGGCAGTGGCTCTTACTTACAGGCACCTGTTAAAATTACCCATCTCTCAATACTTTCTTCCAGAGATTCTGATATTTATGCTTATTTCCTGTCCTAAGTCAAAACTATTGGACTAATGAAACTGATGAAACAGAATAGTAATTTCACTGGAAAATAAGGGTCCTTCTTGAAGAAGGGGGATATTTGAAACTTCTTAAAAGTTTCCAGAAATAGTAGGAAGGGAATCTAATTATAAAGAAACTCTTGAGGGATTTTAACTCTAGGCATGAAAACAACTTTACCAAAGAACAACTTGGGTATAAAAATAACAAGTTTAGCTTTCTCTCATAAGTGAGTACAAAAAAATTTCAACTATGTAATTTTTCAGTCAGAAAGGGGATTAAGAAATGAACAGTATTTCACCAGGCCAAATACAAACAAGTAGCTCAATTTCTCAATTCTGTAAACCACAAATAACTCATTTATACTAACTAAACTCACAGATGAACTAGGTAAAAAGCTGCAGTAATCAGACATTGGTGTTAAGGAGAGACAGTTTGGACAAACATTTAGATACAGACCCACACACATTCTTCAGTTGATTTCTTACAAAGATGCCAAAGCAATCCAACAGGGGAAGTCTCTTCAATAATGATGCTGGAAAAACTAGATTAATATCAAAAACAACCTCAACTTCATACTATACACAAACATTAATTCAAGTGGATTACGAGGGATGTAGCTTAGTGGTACAAAGTGTTTGGCTAGAGTGCATGAGGCCACCAATTTGGTTCCATAGTACTGCAAAAAAATGATGGAAGAGCTGGGTATGATGGTGCACACCTGTAATTCCAGTGGTTGGGGAGGCTCAGGCAGGAAGAGGAGTATTCCAATTTCAAAGCCAGCCTCAGCAACTTAGCAAGATCCTGTCTCCAAATAAAATATAAAAAAGGTCTGGGACTGGGACTCAGTGTTTAAGTGCCTCTGGTTCAAGCCCTTGTTCCAATAACAACAACAACAACAACAGAATCTAAACATAAAAGCTAACACTACGTAACCTCAGAAGAAAATGTATGCAAATTCCTTCACTACTTGGAGACAGGGTTCCTTAAATCACAAAATAAAATCAATAAAACAATTGATAAATTAGATTTTACCACAATTTTAAACATCTGCTCATCTAATTATACTAGTTAGAATACTGAAAGGTAAGATAAACTACCAGAAAATATTCAGACAGTATCTCTCTGACAAGGAATTGGTATCCAGGATATGGTATCCAGGATCTATATGACTCAATAAGAAACACCTAACTAAAAGTAGACAAAAAACCTAAAGACATTTCAGAAAGGAAGATACAGAAATGGCCAGTAAGATATAATTTATCATCAAGAAAATGAAAATTAAAACCACAATGACACCATCATGCAACCACAGAATGGCTAAAGTTAAAGGGGCTGATCATACCAAATGTTGATGATGATGAGGAACAACTAAAATTCTCACACAATGTTAGGAGGAAAAATGATACAACCACTTTGGGGAAAAGTCTGTAGTGTTTTACAATTTAGTGTTTTAAAATTTAATTTTAGTTTTTTGCAGCCCTGGGGATTACCTTGTAAATGCCAGATAAGAGCTTTATCACTGAGCTATACCCCTATCCTCTATGTAGTTTTCTAAAATAAAACACAAAAGACGACTATCTTAAGATTTAGCAGTACCATTCCTATACACTTACCAAAGAAAAATGAAAATATGTCTACCAAAAAATGTGTATATAAATGGTTTGTAGAAGCTTTGCTCACAACAGCCCCAAACTGGCAATAACCCATGTCTATCAACAGAAGAATGGCTTAAACTAGTTTTGGAATATTCATACAATATCATAAAATGCAACAATAAAATGAATTATTAATACACGTAACATGGATGAATTTTTAAAACATGCTGAAGCGGCGCTATAATCCCAGATACTCAGGAGGTTGAGGTAGTAGGATAGCAAGAAGTTCAAGGCCAGCTGGGGCAACTTAGTGAGACCCTGTTTCAAAAAAATAAAAACATATTGGGGTAGAGCACCCCAATATGGGTTCAATCTTTAGTACCACAAAACAAAACAAAAAACCCCCATAAGAACACAGTGTATAATTACATTTATATGATATTCTAGAACAGGCAAAATTAATTTGCCTTGGGGGAAAGAATGGTTACTTGGGAGCAGGGAGAAGAAGGGATTGACTATGAAATGGTGACAATAATTTCTTGTTGACAGGGTTTAGGTTTTACATGTGTATGTATCTGAAAATTCATCTAATGATTCACCCAAGATTTGTGTACTTTTGTATGTAAATTTTACCTCAAAACAGAACAAAACCCATAAATAAATTCTAAATTTTAGTTAATTATATATATGCTACAGTATACAAATATCTGAAATTTGCTTAGAAATACATTAAAAAATAAGAAGGATTGATGGTTTGGAAAGAGGTAGATATTTGAATATATGCATGATAAAGCATATATTCAAAATGTCAACTGCACAATCTAATTGCTGAGTATATAAGGTTTGTTGTATAAATCTTTCACTTTTTCAATATGTTTGAATTTTCATTTCCATTTTACTTTGGGAACAGGGAGGAGAAACACTAAAGAATTTGTTAAGGGTTTTCCTATATTATGCCCATCTCAATCAAGACTAAGAAACAACAAAATGTAACAACTTTTCTAATAAAGGTACATTAGTTTGTCAAAAATCTGTATTTGAGTTTAAAGAGCTGAGGATGTAGCTCAGTGAGTGGCAAAGCACTTGCCCAGGATACATGAGGTCCCATACTGTTAATATCCGGTACTAAAAAAAAAAAAAAAAAAGGAAAAAAGTAGAATTTATAAAAGAAAATTCTTTCTCTATTCTCTTCTTCAAGAAAAATCAATACATGAAATAAATATTCTAAAGGGTTGGGTTTAGAGGTTACCAGGCCACAGACAGATTCAACAAAATAGTGTGCTTCTGCAACAAACATGCTATGACAAATTTCTAATCTTTATTTCACGCTCTAAAATGAAGAAAGTTACTTCTTTACTCACCAGGTCATTAGCTTGGTCTATTGTTAAAACATTGTTGTTTACTCTATTACCAACTTCAATATGTGCATCAGCTAATGATGATATAAGCTGTTTACATTCATTCTGCATTCGTGTGAATGGAACAGCAATTTCATCATAATATAAATGTTCTGAAAGGATATCAAGTAAACGTGGCTGCACAGCTAGGGTAACAGCTTTACATTCCTAAAATATAACAGACAACAAATATTCAGGGCAAATATATAAACATAATTTTATTGATACATAAATCTTCACTTGCAAACTACCAAATTCTAAATTTCTACTGATTTTGAATGTGTTGTTTTTCCTAGAACAACAATTAGTTGTAGAGAAAGGTATTATATCCAAACTGTTCTAAATTTTTAATATGAATGACTACAGAACATGCACTGGAACTACTGTAATTCCATTAAAATTTATTTTTCTTCATTACTTACTGTATTGAATTTATCTGATGTTTACATACATAAATATAGCACAGATTTAAAAGTATTACTTTAAAAATTTTAATAATCAGTCAAAAAAGAACATTTGGCATGCACTAACTAAAAATGTTATTTAAACTCATTATTAGACTTCTTAACAGTTTAGACCACAGCTTTACATGCCATACTGTAAAAATGGATATATAATTTAAAAGCTACTTACCTGCCCCCAAATTTAACTAACCCTTCCCACTCTCTCTGGTTGTTGCCTGCCCCAACCAGAGGGGGAATGGCCTCAGTGGTGAGCCATGAGGGGTTCTGTGGGATCTGGGTGATCAGCCTGGGCTTCACAGAGTAAATCCAGAGAAGCTCTGTGAGGGTCCAGAAACCGAACTGTCAACACTTGCTGCTGAGTCTGAGAGGCACAAAAACACAGCATCACTGCCTCTCCAGCACACCGAGTCCTGCCTAAAAACAGATGAGCCTTGCTTCTTTCCAGAGGCAAAGCAGGGGTCTCAGTTGCAATAGAGCATGGCTCAATTACTTTTAGACACAGTTTTGACACACTGCTAAGAGGCAGTAACAAGCAACTCTCACAGCAAGTGCAGACAGTTAAATTTCCAGAAACAAGTCTTACATAAAATCATACATCTTATTAGAAGTTAAAGCTTAAAGGGGCTAAGAGAGAATGATTTGTTTGGATACATGAAGATTTGGGTTTAAATGTAGAGATTTTCTTTCTCCTACAACTAAAAATTCTGCCCTTGCTACTACCCATTCAAATAGAGCTCTAAAACACAAAGCCACTTTCTGTAGTTTCAGTACTGAGAAATATATACAGGAATGACTGACCAACTGCATACATATAACCCAGTTTCTAGACTGCTTCTATATATACCCATGTTTTTGAGAGGAACCTTTCTTAATAGACTGCAGGGTTGAAAACAAATATTAAATATGGGCATACCTAGTAGTCTCAGGTATGAGTAGAAGTGCTAAGAAAAACTATGGTTAAAGGTAAATAAGAGTGAAATAATATTCAATACAGTTTGGAATACTTTTTCTATAACTGTTGGATATTATTAGAGAAAAATTTCACTTTTATTTTGCAAAATATAAATTATCCTAACAGCTAATGGAAATTAGTTTACATAATTTGTCTTTATTACTTTCAGGGCAAAATCTTACCTTTTGTAAAGCAGCCCATTCACAGATTACCAAAGCAACACTAATTCTTTGTAAGGCAGATTTGGAGTTGAGATGGAAGAGTAGCAACTGCCCCAGGGATTCAGCTGGTTTAATTTCTTGAGTTACCATATTTACACCTGGATCACAAATACAGCAACAAAGTGCTCCTAATAATCTAAAAGGGAGAAAATAGAAATTATAGAAATTGCCTGAAATAAAATTTACCCTTTGAAGCCATGTATCTTCCAGTGGATTTCACTTCTATTTTATTATAAAAAGATATACATTCTATTTTTAAAACAAAAAAATTAAAAATATGTACTTGCTTTAAATTTGTCATAGGATGTAACAAGTGTGATAAGGAAAGTATTAACAGACGTATGAGAGGAATCTTTTGTTTAAATGACTTCTGAGGCTGTCCTGGGATAGCAGTTTGGGGGAGTCCCTTTGGGGGGGGGGGGGCAGTGGGACCTCAGCTTAGCCCAGGTAGGTTCTTGACTTACCCTGATGAAAAAAATTTTAGGATGCATGAAAGCAAGGCAGAAGCACATATTTATTAAAGGGTAACAAAGCAAAGGTATACATACCCATAGGGCAGGGTGCAGACTCAGCTCACCTCTCAAGGCAAAGAAGAGTGACACACCCAGAGTTGAGCTCTCTGACTATCTACAGAATTTTCCTGGGAAGAAAAGTGCAGGTTCCCAGGAAAGCTTTTGTAAAAGTAAGATCCCATGTCAATCACTTGATATATTGAGGTTTAGAATGTTTCTTTTTGGTTAAGAAGTCTAGCCATAACTCAGCTATAGGCACATTGTATAAGTCTTTGAATATGGTGACATTTAAACTGAATGTGTTTTTGTTCTAGTTGATCTGTATGTTGAAGGTTTTGTTCATCTAACTAAAAAGACAAATATGTCTGGCAGTGCTCATAGATCTAGGTCTTCATCTAGTTAGGGTCTCTTTCTCTCTTCTTAAGAGCTGATTTATCTCAAGGCCAGACATATAAATTCATGATTACTCAACACTAGTGTATACTCACTTTGCTGCCATCATTCTGGCCCGCATAACTACAAAATCCCTTGTGGCTGGGTCTTCCATGATGGTGTCTGCACCTGCAATATACTCCTGAAGTACTTCTTTACTTTGACTTTGGCCTTGGCGTACCTTACCACTTGTTTTCTCCTAGAGAAAAGAAAGAAAAAACAAAAACAAAAAACAATGGTTAAACATTAAAATTTAATTGGTAACATCAAAAATATTGATATAACCCCAGTAAAACATACTTCACAACATTTTAATGGATAAAAATTACTATTCACCTTGTCACAGTGAATAATAAAAAACACTTTCTCCTTACTAATGTTAAATTCTTTTTTTTTTTTTTTTGCGGTTCTGGGGATTGAACCCAGGGCCTTGTGCTTGCGAGGCAGGCACTCTACCAACTGAGCTATATCCCCAGCCCCTCATTTTTATTAATAATAAAACAGGGCTGGGGATATAGCTCAGTTGGTAGAATGCTTGTCTTGCAAGCACAAGACCCTGAGTTCAATCCCTAGCACTGCAAAAAAAGAAAGAAAAAAACAAAAAAACAAAAAACAATATGAATTTCCTATATCCTTACTGTATAACTGTAAGCTGAGGATGAGGGATGTTGATCAGGTGTAGAGTACCTGCCTGCCATGTGCAAGGTCCTGGGTTCAATCCCCAATGCCTCTCAAAAGAAAAAAAAAGATTGAGCTGAATATGCAAATACATTATGTCTCTCTACACTTACCTTGGCTCTAGCTTTTACTTCTAGCAACATATTTAAATCAATAGGTAAGTGAGAAGGCTGCATCATTAAGCAAAGCCAAGCACCCATCCATGGGCAAGCAGCTGCTACCACATACTGAACTGATGCCTTGCTCAAGAGTTCCATCCAAACCTAAAAAATAAAGGAGAACATCAAAGTAAATTTTCCTATTCAGTTCTACCAAAACCTACGATTTACCTTTAGGGATATTGAATCAAAATTTAAAAAGTAAGAATGGCATAGATATTAATTTTAAAACTCAACAGAGGCTTACTTTGAAATGCTGTTTTTGGATGGGTTTATATACTACAAAAAGATGCAAAGGAAAGTGAAGTTTTTAAAAAAAGGAAACAGAATCTTCTTCAATATTTTATGGAAACTTCAAAATATACCCATAAAATAAGAGTTGTCAAAATCTCATTAAATCACAACATTATTTTCATACATCATAGGGCTTGATACAAATGCAGTATAACAAAACACTTTAAGAAATAATAGCTCTGTATAAGTATTCACTGCTAAATTTCAAAGTGGTAATATCCTAGGTGAATTAAAAACAGTGTAAGTCTCAATTCAACGATCTTACTCAATAAGGTATCTTTATTGATGCCTAAGGTTAAATTGGCTAGAACCAGCATGCAGAAATAACTCCACTGTTAAAAATCCAAAGTTAACAATGAGCTAGCTACCTCAGAGGCTGACAATGCAAAACTTAACAAATCCTCAAGACAGAAGTGCCATTTTCCCCCACAAATGCTATTAAATATATCAAATGACTCCTTCTTTCAAGACTTCAACACATATGACTGACCTTGCTGTTAGAAAAACTACAAGTCTAAACTATGATAATTAAGACTTTCTATACTATCAATATCCTGCCAAAATACTTAGATCTATAAGCATACTATAAACAGCAAAATGAGGGCTGAGAACATCACTCTTCCCTGTATTATTTTCTGTGTTGAGGCTTTCAGATATTGAATAAACACTGCCCTAAAGACACACAATAAGAAAGCAGAATGAGAAGTCTTTTGTAGATGGCTTGAATTTTAGCTTAAATAACATGCACTATTCTAACCAGCAATTCCAGCTTGTTAAGACTAACTTTTTTTTTTTTGGAACTGGGGATTGAACTCAGGGACACTCGGCCACTGAGCCACATCCCCAGTCCTATTTTGTATTTTATTTAGAGACAGGGTCTCACTGAGTTGCTTAGGGCCTCGCTAAGTTGCTGAGGCTGGCTTTGAACTCATGATCCTCCTGCCTCAGCCTCCCAGGTGCTGGGATTACAGGCGTGTGCCACCGCGCCCGGCTTATGACTAACTTTTAAAAAAAGATGTATCATACAAATTAAAATGCACAGGGGGACTTTTTCACCTCCTTGAGATTTAAGCTTAAAGGACATATTCAAGCGTATGTCATTTTTCATTTGCCAACCAAGCACAAAGTCATTAATTACACTGACACAGATATGGCTTCTTATACTATTTAAGATACAGCAAGGACACGACTGATTTTTTTCAAATAAAATATTGGCACTAATAAGTGGGTTTATTGGTCTTTTCTAATTGTATGATTTAATTTAGTATAAAGTCTAAAATATCAGAGAATATATTGTTTCTATGACATGGTATTGTGTTTATATCTTTTTACTACAGTGATTTATGACAGCAGCAGTTTCATACTATATTTGTTTTTTAACAGAAATTATAAAGTATCCATCTGAAAGATATCAAGTATTCTAAAAATTGCGTACAGGGTATTCCTTTAGTGGTAGAATTAAAAAAGTACGAATATTGGCTTTTTCAACATAATGCATTTTCTCTTAAAGGTTTAAAGATTTTTGCTTTGGGAGTCATGTTAAGGAAGTCTGGTCCTAGGCCAATATGATGAAGATATGGATCTACTTTTTCTTCTATTAGGTCCTTAATCCATTTTGAGTTGAGTTTTGTACAGGGTGAGAGATAGGGGTTTAGTTTCAATTTGCTGCATATGGATTTCCAGTTTTCCTAGCACCATTTGTTGAAGAGGCTATCTTTTCTCCATTGTATGTTTCTGGCTCCTTTGTCAAGTATGAGATAATTGTATTATGTGGGTTTGTCTCTGTGTCCTCTATTCTGTACCATTGGTCTACCTGCCTATTTTGGTGCCAATACCATGCCATTTTTGTTACTATTGCTTTGTAGTATTGTTGAAGGTATGGTATTGTGATACCTCCTGCTTCACTCTTCTTGCTAAGGATTGCTTTAGCTATTCTAGGTCTCTTATTCCTCCAAATGAATTTCATGATTGCTTGCTCTGTTTCTATGAGGTCCATCATTGGGATTTTAATTGGAATTGCATTGAATTTGTATCGTGCATCTAGTAATAAGAGAAAAGCAAATCAAAACTACCTTAAGATATCATCTCACCCCAATCAGAATGTCTATTATCAAGAATACAAGCGATAATAGGTGTTGGCGAGGATGTGGCGAAAAAGGTACTCTCATACATTGCTGGTGGGGTTGCAAATTAGTGCAGCCACTCGGGAAAGCAGTGTGGAGATACCTCAGAAAACTTGGAATGGATTCACCATTTGACCCAGCTATCCCACTCCTTGGCCTGTACTCAAAGGACTTAAAATCAGCATACTACAGTGATGCAGCCACATCAATGTTTATAGCAGCCCAATTCACTATAGCGAGAGTATGGAACCAACCTAGAAGCCCTTCAATAGATGAATGGATAAAGAAACTGTGGTATATATACACACAATGGAATATTACTCAGCCATAAAGAAGAACAAAATTATGACATTTGCAGGTAAATGGATAGAGTTGGAGAATATCATGTTAAGTGAGATTAGCCAATCCCAAAAAACCAAAGGCTGAATGACTTCTCTTATAAGTGGTTGATGACACATAGCGGGGGTGTGGGGAGGTATGGGAAGAATGGAGAAGGGATGGATTGTATAGAGGAAACTGAGGGCTGGGGAGGGGGCGGGGAAGGAAAGATAATAGAATGAGACAAACATTTAGCCAATGTATATGTATGAATGGGCAAATGGTATGATTCTACTTTGTGTACAACCAGAAAATGATAGTTGTACTCCATTTGTGTGCAGTGAACTAAAATTTAAAAAAATTAAAAAAAAAAAGATTTTTGCTATATATTATGTAAGAAAACGTAATCATAAGTATTAGTTTTGTATCTATATTGTGCAATACTTGAAAAAAATGGTACAGAAGTATTCTCAGGCAGTGTCTTACATGTTAAGAAGGGCTAAAATAATTTGTACTGTTTGTATTAAAATTCTTTAAAATTAAAAAAAGAAGGAAGAAGCATGGCTAATCTGAACTTAACTATTACATGGCATAAGAAGCCTCGTTTCCTGTCAATTATGAAGATTGCCAGACTTTACAAATCTCTTGGATGACTTTTAATTTCTTAAAATCCTAGATCCATAGTATAGAAATTATGAAAAACCTTTAAAAATCTACAAAATTTATAGAAAGAGGGGTAAAGATATTCATTGTGTACCTTGTGAATGAGATCCAGAATTTCCTGGCTGCTTTCTAAAACACAGAACTGAAAAATATGCCGGAGCATATCAGGCAGGATAGGTATAAGCCAAGATGAAGAATTCTGAAAACAAAAACAGAACCAAAAGTATAGTGTTTTAATTCTTTGTTGTCAGCTTACCTGAAGTATAAATCAAACAAGTGAAGTATTACTATGAAAAGATCACATGGCTTTATCAAAGAGGTTCAACTGGTGACAGATTTGATAAGATTGAAAGGAAACAAATACTGTATTTGTTATTCTAATGGTTTGGAGAAATTACATAGAATACAATCACTGGGGAGCTAGAAAAAAGCTTGATTAGCATTAACACCCAAATAAGGTGAAGTTATCCTCCACATATAACCAAGCCGTAACCAGCAGCATCTCCTTGGTTATATCATACATCATAGCATTGTCAAGAGAACTTGGAATATCAACAGATTTTTGTTATGGTGCTACTTGATTAGAGCTTAAGTTGTGTGTGCTTATCAGTAATGCAAGTAATGAGTTTTAAGATAATATCCAATCTAGAAAATTGTACTGTGAGTTCACTACAAAATTAAGGCAAAGTTTTTAATCTATTTCAGGTAAGGGATCCCTCAAAAATCTGATGAAAGCTATGCCCACTCTTCTCTTAGAAAAACACACATATGTACATATTTTGGTATTTAATTTTGTTTCTAACATCAGGGGGTTCAGATGTCTCCTCAAGCCTAGGTTAAGAACCTTAAGCTAAGGAATTTCTCAACATTTCAAAAGCCCACTAAAATAAGTAGCCAAATAGTATGTAACCAAATACCTTATTGTGTGCCCAGAATTCTCAGTACAAGGAACTGTATGTGTTGTCAATGCTATTCAAATAATCACAAGCTCATTTTGAACAGAACCACAAGAAAAATTCAAATAAATTAGTTCACAATACCTATCATCCAACCTATATCATGACTTTATGAATACAAGAAATAACAGTGTCTGGAAGAGACTGAAGAGAAATATGATATTTTTAACTGAAATTTCAGAAACACATGTTCTAAGGATAATAATCTGTGCCTACCTTAAAAAGCTACCTATAATTTTCTAGCCAGTGAGAAACTAATGACAAATATGGAACCTGGGTTATACACTCTCAAGATGGTTTGAGAGAAATTTAAAACACCTGATCAAAATCACCAACTGGGGGAACATATTCACTAAGCTGGTAAACCATAATTCTACTTCTTATTGAATGGAAAGTAGGAAGAAGAAAATAAATTTCTATTTTTTCACCAGAGAATTAGACAATCTTAACAGAACTAGAAAAATTGTAAAAATGATATACAAATAACTTATTAGTCTTTCATAATCTCTCTTGTGGGTATGTTATTGTTGTTTTTTGTGTGGTGCTGGGGATTGAACCCAGGACCATGTGCTTGCAAGGCAAGCACTCTACCAACTGAGCTATATCCCCAGCCCCTGTTTTTTGTTTTTGATACAGGTCTTACTAAGTTGCTCAGGCTGGCCTTGAACTTGTGATCCTGCTACCTCAATCTCCCAAGCAGCTAGAATTACATTACAGACATGTACCACTGTGCCCAGTTCCATATGTCCTTTCATTTCTGATTTTCTCCATCACATTTACCAACTCTTCCCCGTAGCCTAAACATCACCACTGGCAATTCAAAAAGTTGTTTGTGGATTCCAAAGCTATATCTGTAGATTCCTTCCCACCACCACCAAATATAACCAGGAAAATGTAATATAAACTGTAGAATTCTTCTTAGGCTACAAACTTTTGTTTGTATTTGTTATTTTAGTCAATTCTACATTATAATTATTTTAAAGAACCAGGGAGAAGACAAGAAGCATGAGTAGAGCACAAAAGATTTTTAAGGCAATAAAACTATTCTTTATGATGTAATTGTGGATACATGACATTACACATTTGTCAAACCTACATTAAGACCATTTATAATGCCTTGTTCTATTAATTTCTTCAACCAACATTTACTGAAAAGTTAAATATCTCAACTTTGTTCTTCCCTTTTCATATCTTCATAAAGTATGGCTAATACCTAGTTATGTTAACTTTCTCTAATGCCAAACTTTCAGTCAAGTCTATTCTTTCAGATTTTGTTTCCTTCTCTACACACATACATGTGAAATTTTCTTAATGTCCTAGATTTAAATGCCTCTGATTCCAACTCAGTTTCATGTATGTCTTCATGGAATGACTAAGTCTGCCCTTTAAACAAAAAAAAGTTAACATACTGGTAACTGAAATTTCAGAATGACTCACAAAGTGACTGTGATGTAAATTGAATGAAAGAGCTGACCCAGTCAGTAGACCAAGGCACCATAGAAGATTAATGTCTAGGAATATATCTTTCTACATTATAGAGCCGTTCTGGCTACAACAGTTAGTGCTTATCAATATTAGTTAACCTGGATATATCACGCCAATAGTTCACTGGTAGACCCATACATTCATAGATACACTATTCCATGTACCAACACTTTCTGGCTAAAGGGACAACACAGAAAAGAAAAACAAATGGTAAATTCCTTCATTTGATTACCAAGTTGATAGCATAGTAAAGAAAGTCACACCTTCATTTTAAGTCATTATCAATTGAAACCAGTTTGGTTTTCTTGAGTTTCTATTTTGTGCTCCCCAAGAAGCCCAGCTTCATAATACTTTCATGTGTTAACATCACTCACTGATAAAGACATAGGAATTAAACATTCTCACAGATGTAATGGTATGCCACAGGGAAAAATAATGGAAATAAAATTTCATAACTATTAACCGTGGTTCTATTTAAAGACATTTTAGAAAAGAACATGACTGTATATGTACAATGGGCAAAATTTAAAAATATGGACATCTTCTTCCAATTTTATCAGGGAAAACAAGAAAGTTACTAAAGATAATCAGAATAATTTCAAGAGAACAGAAGCATCAATCTTCATGAGGGAGTGATATGCCCAGGTACAATCAAGTTTGACCTCAAAAATTACTCTGGAATTACTGAGAAGAATAGCTGGATACATAAAAAACTGAAACCAGAACACAGCCACTAATAATTCAGAGGTGAATTTTCTTACTTGTACTTAAAATGACTCCATATTCAGAAGTGGGAAAGCAATTCAGCCAACACTTAATCCTTTTGTCCCTATATAAAATGTAGGTTAAAACTGAAAGTCAGACTTGAATCTGAATATGAAGTAAGCAGCTCACTGTGAGCTGTGCAGCTTATGTGGACTTGGGAAAGTTTCTTAATCTTTGATCATCAGTTCTCTCAAATGCAAAGCAGAAATAGCAATAGCCACTTCATATACAGTACTTAGGACAACTCCTAACATAAAACAAGCCAGTAAAAGCTCAGATTATTATTATTACTTTTAAATATTATATAAACATATGAATAACATATTTGTGTAGTATACTATACCCCCAGAATATAAATAAGATTACCAAATTACTCTCAGAAGTACAAATCAATGTTAGTTAGCTTTACTATCTGAACTACTAATTATTTACATCTGTATAGCATTTTCAAAGCACTTTCATACACATTATCTCACTTGATCCATACAATTCTGAGAAGGGCTGCTGAGGGATTTAACCAAAGAGTACTAAATAATCTTGACTGAGGTCAAGAAGTTAACAGATGGGAGAGCCCAAGTTAGAACACAGATGCTTCTGTTTGGTTAAAGGATTTTTTCATTATACTATTGAAGAGGTAAAAATAATGATGAATCATGTTCCAGTTGAGTATTGTTAATTTATGGTTGCTTCTATATAAGAATGCCAACTACTTAGCAACACTAGGATGGGATAAGAGGCAAGGAAGCAGCTCATGAAATGGAAAGTAAGTTAAAATAAACATAAATTTTAATACTAGAGGCCTATCATTTCTCATCCAAATTGCCTAGAGCCAGATGTGTTTTGAAATTCAGAATTTGCAGGGTGTAGTGGCATATACCTGTAATATCAGCAGCTTTGGGAGGCTGAGGGAGGAGGATCACAGGTTCAAAGCCAGCCTCAGTAACTTAGCAAGGCCCATCACAAAATTAAAAATTAAAAAAGGGCCTGGGGATGTGGTTTGGTGGTTAAGGGTCCCTGGGTTCAACCTCGCAAGCACGCGCACATGCATGCGCACACACACACACACACACACACACAAAATCAGAATTCTTCAAGTTTTAGAATTCTTCAAGTTTTAGATGTTATATGTATTATATATAATGTAAACCCCCAATAAGGTCTGAGGCAGTACTTGAACAAAATGTATTATTTCTGTAGAAAAATATATGAATAGGCACATTAAGTGGGGGACAAAAACTACAAAGAGCCTCTCTTCAGAATAGTTTGCAATCAAATGAATAGTTTTACAAATTGACCCAATTTATAAGAAGTTTTAGATTTCAAAATTGCAGGTAAGAGATCAAGGAATTGCATAACAAATTTGTACATAACTATGAATCAGCCAATAAGCAACTATTAGACAATTTGTGAAGAATACAGTAATTGCATCAGACATGGTTTATTCTTTTTTTTTTCCCCTTTATTTTACATTTATATGTGGTGCTGAGAATAGAATCCAGTCTATCACACATGGTAGGCAAGTGCTCTACCACTAAGCCACAACTCCAGCCCCAGACATGGTTTATTCTGATCCTTACTTAGAGAACATATGTTGCTATGATCACAAGATTAAAAATTAAGTTTTCACTGAATAATGCTTTTATCTAAATAATATTTTAAATACAGAAAAATCACAGTGAGTTATTGAAGTTGGTAGCTTTGAGGCACTAAAGATTTGACCTATTCCATGAATGGATAGTTAGGCAGAAAGAGAACTGATATTTAGGAAGGTGAGGTGGGGATAGGGAGTTGCAAAAGGAAAGTGATGAGACAAATACAAAGATATTCTGATCAAGTGAACATAACATACAGTTGGAATACAGGGATGAACTTGGGATATTTTCTTGACTTCTCGATATAAATAGGGAAATAGATTAAAAGTAGATTTAAAATTGTTAAGAGCTAGATATTTGAAGACCAAGACAGGAATTTAATTCTAACATAGTAGTCAATGACAAATTACTAACAACTTTGCAAATAATCGAGGCTACAGTTCCTTGAATTTTTGTTCAAAGACTTAGATCCTCTCCCTCCAGAAATACTATGATTGTATTAAAACTAAGCACTGGAGTAAGAATGATATTTTCTATAAATATATAAAAGGAAGTAGGTAAAATAGAAAACAGGGTATTTAAACAGAAGGTACAACTTATTTTTAAATTTTCTTACAAAAATGTAAAACAAATAAGACAAAAATTATAACAAATGCCAGTTGTGGATGATGAAATACTACTGATTTAATTCCTTGCTCTCTTCTCTACTTAAAAAAAATTTCCAAAATTAAAAAAAAAAAAAGGAGTACAGTTGTTGTGAAAGTTTTTATTGAAGGGTTGGCTTTATACTATTATTTGAAAAAACAACCAAAAATATCAAACAAAACTAGTAAAGAATATAAAAGGACTTATGAGAAGGTCAAAAGCAGAATGTACTGAGGATGAACGATTAACCATAGTCACAGTCTTCAGTGGTAAGGATACTGTGAGGAAAACTCAGGGCAGTAACAAAGTACAAAATTATTTATTAAGTTTCAATGACAGCATTACATTCCATGAAAAGATACACTGAACAAGTTATACTTATTCTATGTATGTATAACATGTCAAAATATACCCTACTGTCATGTATACCTAGAAAGGGGGGAAAAAAGATACTCTGAAGGTAAAGGCAAGATATAATGGGAAATTTCACTGATGAAGCTATCAAGAAGGTTTTTAAATTTTTATTTATTCACTTATGGTGCTGGAGTTGAACCCAGGATCTTGCACATGCTAGGCAAGTACTCTACCACTAAGCTACAACCCAGCCCTCAAAAAGTTTGTTTTGTTGACAGTACTGGAGATAGAACCCCAAGGCCTTGTACATGTTAGGTAGCTACTGAGCTACCTCTCTAGCCCTTACAATTTTTTTTTTTTTTTTAATTTTGAGACAGGGTCTTGCTAAATTTCCAAGTTGGCCTTGAACTTTTGGGCCTCCTGCCTCAATCTCCTAAGTAGATTGCAGGTGTGCACTACATGCCCTGCTGAAAGGAACTCTTAAAATTCAACAAGAAAACAAGCAACCGAATTTAAAAATGGGCAAAAGATCTGAACAGCCACCTCAACAAAGATGACAGATGGCAGATAAGCATATAAAGATATACAACATCATCTGTCATTAGGAAACTGCTAAAACAATGAAATACTACTACATATCCATGAGGATGGTTAAGATCCAAAATAAAGACAACAAATGCCAGGGTATGAAATAACAGGAATTCTAACCCACTGCTGGAAGAAATGCAAAATCTCAAAGTCACTTTGGAAGATAGTTTGGTAATTTCTTATAAAATTAATATATGGTTACTATATGATATAGCAATTGTGCTCCCTGAAATATACAGGAGTTGGAAACTCATACGAAAAATCTGCATAATGATATTTATAGCAGCTTTATTCCTAATTGCCAAAAACCTGAATTAACAAAGACATTCTTCAGTAGGTAAACTGATAAATGAACTGTGGTGTGTCCATATGATGGGATATTATTCAGTGATAAAAATAAATGAGGTATCAAGCCATGAAAAGACAGGCAGAGGGCTAGGGATATAGCTCAGTTGGTAGAGTGCTTGCCTTGCAAGCACAAGGTCCTGGGTTCAATCCCCAGTATCGCAAAAAAAAAAAAAAAAAAAAAAAGGAATGGGTGAACCCTAATATAAAATAAGGACTTTAGCTAATATTGTAACAATATTGGCTAATCAATTTTAACAAATGTATCACACAAACAGAAGATGCTAACAATGGAGAAACTGTGTGGGTAGTGGGAGGGATAAAAAGATATATGGGAACTCTGTACTTTTCCCTTAATTTTTCGGTACATCTAAAATTATTCTTAAAAATAAAATCTGTATGTTAAAAAATAAAAAGATCAAGTGAAAGGAATAGGTTTGATGACTTTGAGAGGTTTCTCTAACACCTTCTATGTGTTAGTGTTAAGCACTACTCCAAATGCTAAGAACACAACCTAGAACAAAATATTTAAATATTTCTGCTCTCATGATGATTATATTCTTATATATTCTAGTAAATTTAAGACTACTTAAATCAGAAACATTTAGGCAAAAAAAAAAAAAAGAAAAGAAACACAAAACCATAAAACTACAGCAAAAATGAAATGAAAATTAAGAACAATCCATGCCAGTTGTCATAACAACCCATGCCTGATCAACTGAGAATTATAAAACAGACCTAATAGGTGTTCTGCAGAGAAGATTCTGATTAGACAAAATCAAAATAAGGCAAAACTCAACTTATAGATGTTTATTCACAGGTCAACACAATATCATGCTGCAGATTAAATCAAATCTACATGGAATATTCCTAATTCACATGGAAACACATGGTTAATGGACACAAAAGACATTTAATTCATGCTATAATGTATTACCTAACAAAGTTAACCTTTTCTTTTTTTCTTTTTCTTTTCTTTTTTGCGGTGCTAGGGATTGAACCCAGGGCCTTGTGCTTGCAAGGCAAGCACTCTACCAACTGAGCTATATTTCCAGCCCTAACCACTGCTTTTTAAAGATGACTGGCCCAAACGTAGTACTATGTATTATATAGCATGTTCAACAATGGATTCCTTATTGATATTTCCTCTAAGGTATTTTGTTTTACATGTATGGGGTTATTTTAAAAATAAGGAGTGTGTAACAGGACAGGACTTATCAGCTTACCACAGACTACATTCACATATTGCTATTACCTAAAGGATCTCTGTAAGCATTTCAATGTGTGACTCAAGTATATTATCCTTGTAAATACCACACTCTTAAGATAGAGTAAACTTTAAGAGAAGGCAATAACGTGCAAATTCAGTGGTCAGTCTTTAAGAGCAAAAATTCAAAGCTTTCAATGTAACCTTTCTAACATGGGATAGTTCTGTCAATCACCCAAATATCAATCACACAAAGTAAGCAAAGACTCAATAACAGGTCTCCTACAGGAAGGGACTAGTCAGTCAACTGTTCATTCAACAAAGACTGAGCACCTTCTATGTGTTAGTGTTAAGCACTACTCCAAATGCTAAGAACACAACCTAGAACAAAATATTTAAATATTTCTGCTCTCATGATGATTATATTCTTATATATTTATATGGTTACCATACCACTTCTACTAGGCCCAGCATTCTGATCTTTGAATATGTAGCAAGGGTAAGCTAATGATCAGGTTTATTTTATGAAATTAATTTATATAAGTTTCAAGACTGCTATACAGTTATTAGTTCTTACCTGGTCCTGTGTTGATAATAACGTAAACAGAGTTTCCAATGCTGCTCTTCGAACTGATGATATAGTGTGATGCAAAAAAGGCCAGACACGTGGAACTAAAACTGTGAGTGACTGCTGAATACTAATAAAGAAGACACAAATTAATCTTACTCATTCTCAGTTGAAACTCCGTAGATACAATATCTACATATCATTCTCATGCGGATCTAGTGATACTGACATTAAGTGTCTTTTTAATGAATAAATGATATTTCTATCCTATTTGCATATGAACATTCACTTAACATCCTCATTCAAAATTGTTATTACAGCACCAAGAGTCAGAGAAAATGTAGCCAGAAAGAGGTTTTTCTTTGTCCCTACTGCTATGAGTAACCTTTATGAAGTTAGAACTTTCCTATATAACTACATTTGTGACTATGTTTACTCAGGAAAATGGGACATGTATTCTAGCTATACAATTGGGTTTGCCAATCCCTATTCCATCCCTACAGCTAACCACAATGGGCAGATGCATTTAATTTTCATCCCCCATGGAGGCCATTTCTGCCACGTATTAAATGAGCAAGAGGTGGTATGATGGTAGCTCTGAAATTTGTTATCCTAGTTTAGCATTACCAAGTTAGAAAAAATCTTTTTTTTTTTTCTTCTCATAGATTAGATTCTAAATGGGAACAAGAGAAGTCAGGTCTAGGCTGACTTGAGCCATAAGAATCTTGCCACATTCATGAGTCACTTGTGAAAGTTACCTAGAATTACGAGATGATTCATAAGTAGCATTTGAAATATATACCTCTATAGAAAAAAGGCATGAATAAAAAAAGAATATGCCAGGATTAACTTCTTATCTATTTGTCTTTCATGTTTCCTCTCAGGACTCCTCTTTTAACATTATTTTTATTACTTGCAAGTGTGTATGAACATTACTTCTTGCACTTTTTTACACATTTGTTAAGTTCATTTATAAAATTATAATCTGAACACATACAAACAGACATAAGAGACTTAAAATACACAAAGTATTATAAGAACATATTGTTAATAGTGTAACTGCTCATGCTCTAAATGACATGCTGCAATCCCTTCTTATATAAGCTGCAAAGTATCTGCCAAATATCACACATGAAGCAAAATTTCTAATAAGGCATTTTGAAATAAACAAAAGCACAGAAAACTACATTATTTTACATCAATTTCCCAGAATTTTCAGAACATCATTTCATATTCTTACATTGTCTAATTTTTCTGACATCATCCTCTATGGTGCAAATGTCAGATCTATTCCAACCTTTTTGTTTAAGTTTTATTGGAACACAGGCAAGTTCATTCCTTTATGGATTTTATATGGCTGTTTTCATGCTGTAACTGCAGAGTGGAGTAGTTTCAGAGATGACTCACAAACCAAAAATATTCACTATTTGGGCCTTCACAGAAGAACTTTACCAACCTTTGATTTAGAGTAATTTAAAACCCCTGCATTTTACAGGGTTTAAGGAGAGTTTTCATATGGATAAACTCACTCACTTAATTCCTACAATTTTCATTAGTAATGGGAGCATACAAAAAGTAGGAAATCCCATACATCTACCACCACTTCAATTTTTCTCCTCTATTGCTTTTATAAGCACTTATTTTGCTATTCCTACTTGTATGCTGTCTTACTAGTCTAAATTTAGTGCTAAAGTAAGTCATATTATTTGAAACACTTTCAACATGTTTTTTATACATCTATGATTTCACTGGAAATACTCACTCATAAGCCAGAGTACATTCTTAAATTATAACAGTATGAACTTTTCACTGAACACCCTCAGTAGGCTAAGAAAAATAATATTCTCAACTGTAAATTTTTAAAACTAGCATAGTAGTTTTTCTTATGTATCTCTAAGGATACTATTAACAGAATCAATAATATTCAGGAGCCAGTCTTAAAAGGTAAGGAACACACAAATTAACTGAGCTTCACATCAAATATCAGGATAGGAAAGCCAACAACTTTAAATTTCAGATGTATGTTTTGGCTTCACCTAATTTCTGCCTTTGAGCATAACATTATTATGTATTCCTTTTCTGATAAGAAATTACTGAAATCAAGAATAAGAACTAAGGAAATGATCATTACAAAGAAAAAGTTCATAGAGGGTAAAGTTTTTGAAATAGAAAACTGATGGTAAATTATAATCCTATAAACTTAATATCATTAAATAATGTCTATATTTTGGGACTAAAGTTGGAAATAATATGCAATGATTATGTTTTTGAAGTGAACTATTTTATGGAATTATATAACTAAAGTAACTCAAGGATACGGAAATTGGGAATGGGGGAAAAGTGTGGAGGATTGAATTCAGGGTCTCATGCATGCCCGAAACACACTCTACTAGTTAGCTATCCCTGCAAATAACTTCTTGTCCCAAATGTGTTGGTAGCTATAGTAAGGAGAAAGGGGCCACCTGAAAATAGTGATCTTTGGCAACCCCAACTTAAAATATTACTCTTATTTTTGGGTAGGGGCAACACGGATTGAATTGAGGGGCACTCAGTCACCGAGCCACATCCCCAGCCCTGTTTTGTATTTTGTTTAGAGATAAAAGGGTCTCACTGAGTTGCTTAGTGCCTCGCCATTGCTGAAGCTAGCTTTGAACTCAAAATGCTCCTGCCTCAGCCTCCTGTGCTACTGGGATATAGGAAAATATTACTCTTACAGGTTATAGTATTGTACTTTTAAGCTTAATTAACTGAAAAGGGTATGTAAAGGATTTTCACTTTATAACCAATAATCAAAAATAATTACCTGCATTGTTGGACCTGAGGATAAGTTAACAAAGATGAAAGAAGAGTCATAATACTATTTGTAGAAGCTGTGAGATCATCTAATTCCAGAAGAGCATCCCATAATGTATTTATAATGAAGGGTACCTATAGGGTCAGTTTTCAAGAAAAGTTATTAACTTTACACAAAAAATTCACAAGCCCTGCCGAATTATATCCCAAGGGTCACTATGAGACAATAATATAATACAATCTCAATTAACTTGGACAGTGGCAGTTTTAAATGTGAAGCGGGAGACATTATTTGCCACTAACATATCTCTATTCCTCTTTTTAGTGTCATTAAACTCTACTTTGGCATCTCCCTTCCTAACCATACTCACTTCGGGCAGAAAAATTCAGAAAATAAAAGAAAATAAAAATTTGTATTTTATATAAAAAATTTACTCTGAAATATTGTATAGAAATACATGATATGCCCCTTCATGTAAAACAATCTTAGTGCATTTAAAATGGTACCAGCCATCATGAAAAGAAAAAACTTAATTTTTGAGCTCAAAATATAATGCTGGTTGTACCTTTAACTTTTTCTAGATTTCATAAAATAGAATATCACTTAGAACTTAAGAACAATCACTTCAAAACACTGAAACCAGATTAAATATTAAGTCAAAACTAAAATCAAAACAAACAAAAATCTCTTAAAATAAGGAATAAAATAAAGAGGAAATGTCTGCTTTCCTCTCAAGGAATCTCTATATATTATGTACATGAAGGGAGTAAACAGGCACAATTCATTCTTCCCAAGGACAATATACATTCAAGACTACGTGCCCCAGAGGGATATCTGTCACAAGAAAATTGAGGATGAAGGAGGAAAAATGTAAATATGCTCTACAGGGGAAAAAAAAAAAAAAAGATTTAAATTACTTTTTGTGTCTGAAGATAGACGAGGCTTTCGACTACAGGCACTAATGATGCTGCAGCAACTGCTCTGACATCATCATCAAGATCCTGGAGTCCTTCAATTATTCTTGTTAAAACTTTGGGCAATAAAGTATTAATCACATCCTGTAAAAACGTAGATCAAAACAGGTTAGTTTTCTACAGTACAATTGTTGTGCTTAAACATTTCTATTAAATTTGCCATATGATAGCATAAATTCCAACATTTACATACTTAAAAGGAATCACATAAACAGAAAAGAAAAATAACATCAGTAGAAGCCAACATAAATAATCTTATTTGAGAAAGACTATAATACTATCAAGTACTTTATTACTGGATGTGACTTAAATATCTCAAGATATTACTAAAGTAAGACTACATATTCTCTCTGTGAACATGGACACACACACACCCAGGATACCTTAGCTCCATTTCTTATTCAATGTCACTGACAATCAAAGCAGGTATGAGAGAAGAGGAAACTTTCCTGCTTCTCACTATTCCCATCTAATCTCTTGTCATTTTCCCCATCAGGACCAGCCCCCAGAGGCGATTACTTTGATCATACACTAGGGGTCTCACTGAGAATTGGTCTTGCTATGATATAGGGATAGTTTCTCTAAAACTGGTAAGGCATTTCCATTTGCAGGAAATATTGCTGTTCTCTACATAGGCTAGAGATCACAACATAGAAAAGTAGTTTTTGTTTGTGAGGGTGATGGGTGTGGAGAAGGGACGAGAGCCAGGAAAAATAAGGAAGGAAATAGAAAAGGAAATAAGGTACAGAGAGTCCTTGAGTTAACAAGCAAAAATCACAAGGAAATGCCATGTTGTTGGCAGTCATTAAAAACAAAAAACACCTTAGAAATCTTCAAAAAGCTATGAGCTTGCTTCTAAGGAGAGGAAGGGAGTTTTCAATTCTTTTACATCATGAATAAGACTAGAGAAAAAAAGCTGGTCCAAAGCATTAAGGAGTCATTCTGTGTACAGTTAATGGAAATAAACTAAGAAGGAAAACCACTCCCCCTACATGCTTCAAAAACTGAAGGATTTACCTGACGAACCGCCAAAGCATATTTTATTCCCAGCAGACCACCATGCCTAACTTCCCATTGCTCTTGTGTAAGTAATTTTAGTAGCACATCCACAGTCTTATGAACTCCTGTTTCATTCATGTGTTTCAAAACTACACCTAATGTCTGAGCACAAGTTTCACGAACTGGTGCTACAACCTACAGATGAGAAAGAAAAGTTTTATTTGCAAAAAACTTCATTCTGTAGAATTTAAAATTGGGGCAAAGTTTCACTTTAATGACACTTACTTCATCAGAAACAAAGTCTCCAAATCTATCCAATGCAAAAACACAAAGGAGTCTAATAACTAAGTCTTCCAACCATTCTTGATGCTGCTGAATCATCTATCAAAACATAATCAATTTTTATTAGCAAGGATCACACTTTACAAATAGGTCTGTAGAAATAACTTAGATCCAAAGTGAAATATATTAGGACAGATTATTTTAGCTGAATGAACAACAACCAACGAGTAGAATCATTCTAATTACTATCTTTAAAATTAAGTATATCCTCTTTGATGATTAATTTGACTCCTATATATGTACTGTAATAAAAATCTTAAATTTGGGACTGGGGCTATACCTCAGTGATAGAGCGCTTGCCTCACACGTATGAGGCACTGGATTCAATCCTCGGCACCACATAAAAGTACATACATAAAAGGATAGTGTGTCCATTTACAACTAAAAAAATATTTAAAAAAAAAAAAATTCATGGATTCTCTTATTTGTACTTCAAATGGAAATTACTTAAGGTTGCTCAGGTATCAAATAAACCCATCACATATCTACTATCCTACTACCAGTGTCTCTTGCTACAACAATCATGTTGCTCACTGACCTTTCCACTAACCTCTTATCCACCTTAAGCACTTCATTATATCCTGCTCAAATACTCTTGCTTCCACATGTTTTCCCACTCAACGTTTCCAAATATGTCTTTCCCCAAACTCATTTTTCCTGTCTATAAATAGACTTCTTCCTTTCTTTTTTTGCCTCTTTGTAATTCTCCCTCTTATTTACCCCACATCTACTTCAGGATACATACCTTTGTTACTTACTTCCCTCTACTGGAAAAAGAGACCAATTACTAAAACTTGGTGATACTAATAGCTCTAAAACACTTACCTCTTCTAAAGTGCTATCTCCCATTTTACCACCACTTTTTCCATGAGCTTTAAGAATTTCCCTTAGTCCAGTGCCTGCACCATGTCGAACCTAAAAAAAAACCAAGAAGCAAATGTCAGAGATTGATTGTTTAAAGAAACCAAGCTTAGGGGCTGGGGTTATGGCTCAGTGGTAGAGTGCTTGCCTAGCACACGTGAGGCCCTGGGTTCGATTCTCAGCACCACATAAATAAAATAAAGGTCCATCAACAACTAAAAAAAAAAAAAAGAAAAGAAAAAGAAACCAAGCTTAACTTTTCTTCAATTAAGAAAAAGGGATATAGCACATTTAAGAAATTAAAGCGGTACGTTACAAGAATGTGTTTTATTTCAACTATCCAAAAATAAATGTTTAAACATTCAAGCAAGAAAATGGCAATTCTAACATAGATGTGCTGACTCGGGAGCTGAGATAGGACTGCAAGCTCTCAATCAGCCTCAGCAACTCAGTGAGACTCTATCTCAAAATAATAAAAAGGAAGAACTAGGGATGTAGCTCAGTGGCAAAGTGACCCTGGGTTCAATCCCCAGTACTGCAAAAACAAACAACAACAAAAGAACCTATTCCAAAAATCTTTCTAAGATATAAACCTACATGGTTGTCACTATTCTATCTCCTACCTGCATTTCAGAACTATCCATAATAAGGGAAGAAGGAGAGTAAAGAAAGCATTATATTTTTTTCAGTCCCAACAATATTTTAGAACTATATGCATCAAAAATAAGCTCCAGCCAGGCACAGTGGTACATGCCCATAATTCCAGTGACTCACAAGGTTAAGACAGGAGGATACTAAGTTCAAGGCCAGTCTCAGCAACTCAGAGAGATCCTCAGCAACTTAGCAAGATGCTGTCTCAAAATTTTAAAAAATAATAAAATAAAAAGGACTGGGGATGTGGCTCAGTGGTAAAAGCTCCAAGGTAACCAGTGTTAAGTACCAAAAGATGACAAACCAAACAAAGCATCACATGACTAATGCTTTACTGTTGCACTGGGATAAATCACCTTTCTTAGAGAAGGTGAGGAAACTTTCTGCAGTGTCATCTGGAAGGGAATAATATAAGTCATTGGCACCAAACTCAAAACCTCATTTGAGCTAAGACTTGAATAAACAGAAGTAAGTACATAAAGGAACAGAAATGTTGCTAAAACCTTTCAAAGCATGTTTTTTTTCCCTTTTTTTTTTTTTTTTCCCCTTTGCTGTGCTGGGATAATGCATAGCAGGCAAGTGCTCTACTACTGAGCTACATTCTGAAGCACAAAGCAAAAATTTTTCTTTTAAGTTACCCAAGGACCAAAGGGGAACAGAATAGTTTGAGACTACCAACCCAACAAATTCAATCAGATGTTTCACTATCATCTCTCTTACATCACTGGAACCTGTTCAAGACTTTCTTTGAAGAATTTTTCTGAGGAGAAAAACTGGTTTCGAAACCACTATTTGTTTGTGTGTGCATGCAGAGGATTGAATACAGGTTCTTGTGCATGCCAAGCACAGGCTCTATCCCACTGAGCTGTAGCCCCAACCTCTGAAACTACTGCTCTTGAGTAATCAAAACTATCCATTCAAAGAAAAGGAAGCAATGCCTGGGAGAAAAGGGCATACCTTCAGATTACAGTCAAAAGAATGAAAAGAAATGAACAATTCACTTCAAAGTATGATTTAAAGGATAAAAATCAGTCTCAATTTTTCTACTTAGAGGTCAATGATAGAATGTGCCTGAAAGTCCTAGGCCAGTCACAAGAGAAGACTAGAGACCCTTGACAAAGTATATTGTTCATGACACTGTTTTCTTCATTAGCACAAAAAATAGAGCCCACAGAAACTATAACGTAGATATCTTTCTTACCTCCCAGGAGGGATTAAAAAGGTCATTGCAAAGTTCTTCACAAAAGCTTTCCAAAGGCCATTCATTTGTCTGAATAAGAAAGACACAGTTACTACAAGCTTAAAATGCCTTTTTTATGCTAACAATAAGTAATTCAATAAAGGCATTTATATAAAAAAAGGTATTTATTTACAGGCTTAATAGTAGTAATTAGATAAAATTTTTAAAACAAATAACATTTTTAGTAATAAAGATACAAAATGTTTACAAATATAATTTCTTTCAACTGATAAGTCATTCAGTACTCTCAACTGACATATTAGTTTAAGAAATTATGAACAATTTCAATGGACACTTTAGGCTATTTCAATAGTACCTCTTCAATTAAGGAAGAGCTGTCTGGAATGTTATCAATCAAGACTTTGGAATCATTTGCAGTCTGATTAACAACAACATTTGCTATTTTCCGTCTCTTTTCTTCTGGCTCCCCATCAGTGCTATCATTGCTAAAAAATAAAAGCCATCATTTCAAAAAGCAGGTAAAGAACAATGTGAACCACAACGAATGTAAGAGAATCCATCACTTGAACAAATGTTCTAGCATATTCTGCTTATATGATTTATTAAAAATCTCATGTATCAAATAACTAAAAGTAACTGCTTAATATTTTTTGAGCAAAATATATCCCACTACTCTGTGGGTCAATGAATGCTTCCCTTCAAATAGAATCTCAAATCTAATGATCACTTTTTCTTTCTCTCCAGAACCAGCTCCACTCCTTTTTGTATGACTGTAGTCCAAAATGTAATCTGGCCTAGTATAACACTATCTTCTTTAGGCTTTCGTATTCTAGAGAAAACTAATATACTTAATAATACTGGGTCATAAAAAAATTTGAGCCTCCCTAACCTCAACCTCTACTCCTCTTCCCTTAATTCTCTCCAATCTAACTATATTGGTTGGTCACTTTACACCCTTAAATTTGTTAGGTGTGCTTCCATTTTTAGGTATTTGCTTTTATAATTTCCTCTATTTGGAATGTCTTTTCCTAGATATTCAGAGCCACTTTCACTTCTTTCTGATCTTACTCAGAAGTCACTTCAGAGCCCTTCCAGGTCATCCAATCTAAAATTTCAAACTCTGTACCCACATTTCATCCTTGTTTTATCCTTTTCTCCACCTTTAACCCTTATCAGTAACATGACACACATATACACACTCACAACATATCTCATTTCACATCTTTCTTTCCCTTTAGAATATAAGCTCCAATGGCAAGAATTCTAATCTACTATATTCACTACTGGATACCCTGGGCCTAGAACACTACCAGGCAGAGAGAAAGTATTTAACAAATATTAGTAGGATGAATGATTTGTGAACTCTGAAAAAAGTCTATCTTTCTAACACTCAAATCTTTGGGTAAAGTACATGAATAAAAACTACTAGCCATGACCCATGTAATCCTACAGTATATACCATCAGAAAAAATGAGAAATTATACTCCATTTAATTCTACTGTCCTGTATAATAAATTAGAAGAAATTTAAAATTTTTTTTAAAAACCCTAAAGGAACATTTATGAGGTTACTAAAGGTAACCTAATTATCCCTTATCCAAAATGTTTGGGACAAGAAGTGCTCCTGATTTTCTTCTTTTGGATTCTGGAATATTTGCATAGGCTTTATCAGTTGAACATCCCTAAACTGAAACTCCAAAATCCTCCTGAAGTCTGAAGCTAATGCTCAAAAAGTTTTAGATTTTGGAATGTTCTGGAACACTTAGTTCAACTTGTTTATGATCTCATGAGTTGTTCACTTAAAAAAGTAGCTAATTTCAATAAAGTTTAAACACTTAAAAAAACAAAAAATCCCAAGTATAAATTTCTAACAAGGAATGCTTATTATTTAACCCCCTTTTGTGCCTAGGTTTTAAAAAATTACTATAAACACTTTTTAGCTTTATATGAATAGAAAAACAATAAAAAGTACTACTATTTGCAACAACTACTATCTGCCTACAAAATTAGAATTTTATAAGTTTTTCATTGTTTATTAATTCATCATTTATTCAAAAATTTCCTGAATACCACCAAAGATTCTGACTTAGTAGACATGAATAAGGGCCAAGAAACTAGACATTAACAAGACCCTCAGAGAATATCTGGAGGAAGCCATTTTGAACTACCCTTTGAGAACCACTGTTCCACCAACCCACACCCAGTTAATACTTTTATTAACTCATTAAGAAACTGAAAAGAACGACTTTACCTAAAGAATTCTTTTCTACAACAAGATTAAGCAAGCTTCGATTATTATCACTATTTAGCATAAATTCAGCCTAGGGAACAGATAATACAATGCCCTGAAAATACTTCTCACTTTACTGAGGCAGTGTTCTTAACCTGTGATCCTTTGATCACTTCTCTGAATTCATTCTCTAATGATCTCTCTTCCATCCACTCGTTCCCAAACTGCCCTTCTGTTTCTTGAATATTCCATGATTAAGACATTTATATTTGTTCCCTCCACCAATACTCTCTTCCCTTTGTAATCTTCAGCCTTCATTTGAAGCTGATAAGTAGTAAGAAGAAAAAATATTCAGGAGGACTTTTCTTGCGAAGTGGTCTTGGGCCCTACTAACAGTAAACTCTCTCTGACAACTAAGCAAAACAGTCCAAACAGTAGTCCCCCAGCTAAACAAAAATCAGCAAAATACTTTTTATAAATCAAGCAAACACAGATTTAAACTACACAGTATTATTTGTTTAAATAAAAAAAAAAAAAAAAAAAAAAAAAAAAACAGAAAGATTACTACCTCTTCTCATTAGTTTCCACTGCATCTCTGGATCTCTGTTTTGCAAATAGCTTGGCCATTCTTTTAGCTTTATTCTTTTGTCTATTGCTCATTCCTGCTCGGAATTCTGAGTCAATCAACTCTGCTGCCTGGAGTGTCTAAAAGAGTAAAAGAATGCTGAGTTTGAACTTCAGAGGTTAAAATAAATACTTAGAGTCTCAGCCTCAGGAGAAGACTAATTTACAGAGGACTATGCTACAAATTCCAGCATACACAGAACAATCACATTTTTCAATAGCCCCATGCTACTCTATTGTATAGCTGCATCATAATTTTATTTTCTTCCTCCTCCTTCCTTATTCTTTCAATTCCCAACAAATACCCCTGTGTTTGACTTCTTTTTAAGCCACAGATATGGCACAAATGAATGATGCTAACCCACAAAGAGGTCTTTGAAGAGGTAAGACATCAGAATATTCACACTACCACTTAAAAGGCATAAGAGTAAAGAATGTCCCTAACAAGCTGGGCGCAGTGGCACACGCCTGTAATCCAAGCGACTTGGGAGGCTAAATCAGGAGGATCGCGAGTTCAAACCAGCCTCAGCAACTTAGGGAGGCCCTAAGCAACTCAGTGAGACCCTGTCTCTAAATAAAATACAAAATAGGGCTGGGATGTGGCTCAGTGGCCAAGTGTCCCTGAGTTCAATCCCTGGTTCAAAAAACAAACAAACAAACAAACAAACAAAAGAATGTCCCTAACAGAAATATATCATCAAGAATGGGAAGTTGTACTCTATGTATGTATAATATGTCAAAATATACTCTATTGTCATATATATCTAAAAACACCAAATTTTTAAAAATGCAAAAAAAAATTGTTGAAAAATAAATAAAAATAATTACAGCCATAAGTGATTAATTGGTCCTGCACCCTATAGTCAACTGAGCCCTAATAACCACTCACTGCCTACTTGTTTTGCTCTTTTTTATTAATGTGAAATACTAATGAAGACTGTGTGACAAACAAAGGACAGTGGTATGTGCCTGTGATCCCAGTTACATGGAAGACAGAGGCAGAAGGATCACTTGAGGCCAGGACTTTAAGCATAGGCAATATTGGGGGGTGGGGGGAGGCGACTCTCTGACAGAAATGATTCAAACTCATGCCTTAAAATCTCTTCTGTAACAAACTGTATGACTCAACTAAAATTTATACTTCTATAACTGGGAATGAAGCTCTGCTGCAGTCTTGGTTCAGGAAGCATTGGGACATACACAAGGCAATGCAGTTGTAACGAGCCTATAGCAACAATTAACTGTTAACAGTAACATTCCCTAAATGTTTATAACATATAATACCAACTAAACATGAATCTAGCAAATACCAAATTAGCACTGTTCATCCCATATGATGATGTCTATAGATCACTTCTCAAAATACACCTTCCAATACATTTCCTTATACCATGCTCAATTATCCATTATAGGATCACATTACTGAATTTTTATTAAATCCCCCCCCCTTTATTTCTTAACATTTATGTTTTTCTTTCTACTACATTTCTTTCCATTCCTTCCTGGCTGTCATTATATTTCTTCCTTTTCCCTAGTGGTATCTTTCATTTTTTTCCTTCACTGCCAAAGTAATTCATCATCACATATGCCTTGGCCCTAAAAATTATATAAATTCTAATGGTTTCGAAAACAACTAGTATAAGGCAAATAGAACCAGCACAGAAAAAGGACAAATAACAAAATAAGCAGGAATTCTCAATGGGACCTATGGGTTCTAAAAGAATGTTGGGGGATGGAGAAAGAATACTAAACTAGAAATGTAGTATTTTACTTGTCTGTGAGAAAAGAGCCACAGCTTTTAATAAAGCTTCAAAGAGTCCATGGCATTAAAATAAAAAAGTGAAAAAGCCCTTTTGTATCCACTGGGAATTAAAGAAATAATGAAAAAGGAGGAAAAGAAAGTGAAATTATTTTATAGCCACAAAATAAAATAAAATGAAGTTATCAAAAAAAATGTGATCAGCCAGGCATGGTAGCACACCCAGCAGCTCCAGAGGCTGAGGTAGGAGGAGCACGAGTTCAAAGCCAGCCCCAGTAAAAGCAAGATGCTAAGCAACTCAGTGAGACCCTATCTCTAAATAAAATACAAAATAGGACTGGGGATTGTGGCTCAATGGCTGAGCGCCCTTGAGGTCAATCCCCAGTTCCAAAAAAAAAAAAAAAAAAAAGATCAATCCATATATACTGATATATTAAAAGGTAAAGGCAAACAGGGCTTAAATAGACACAAGTATACTTGCATATGTACAGAAAATTCCAGGAAGGACGCACAAGACACTTTAAAAAAAAAAAAAAAAAAAGGTTATCAGTGGGATATGAGGATATGTATATCTATCAATGTGGGCAAGAAACATTCTGCTTCATATTATAGATTCTTTGTTTTCATTGTTATTGTTTGAAAGTGATGATTTTTCTCAATTAGATGAATAAATCACAGTTCTAAAGACTTCTACTATCATCAAATCTGACTATAAGCTTCTTTTCTCTCACTCTTCCTCCAAATTACTTCTTTCACCAAAAAGCAAATGAAAGAACAAATCCAGCAACTAGAATCTTTCAATACCAGTGGTTCCTTATCTACCACAGCTTTTATTTAACAGTCCAATGTTTAAGAGGTAGGATGAGTTTCTTTCTCTATAGAATCTGTCTGCAGAAATTTAGTTTATATGCAAAGTGATGACACATGTCTGTAACTCCAACTACTTGGGATGCTGTGGAAAGAATACTGCAATTTCCAGACCAGCCTAGGCAAACTAGCAAGACGCTATCTTAAATATAATTTTTGACAAGGGCCAGGGATGTAGTTCAGTGGTATGTCTGAGGCCTGGATTTAATCCCATGTATCACCAAAGGAAAAAAAAAAAAGGACTAAAAACATAAATTTTGTTTAAGAAAACACTAATTTATAGTGGCACTCAACAATGAGTAGAATTAAGCACAGCATTTAAAAAGAATTACAAATGCATAAGCAAAATGAAGCAAACCCTCTATGTTACTTGTAAACAACCAATCACATGTTTTACCTACAGGTTGTTTGTTTACAAGGGCTGCTGAAGTTGGTGTATAATCCAAATCTTCATCATTAAAGAGTTCTTCAGTACTCATTCCAATTGCTTCTCCCATATTAAGGCCAAGTTTCTTCTGTAGTAGTTTTCGCTGGCGTGCTATCCTCTCTTTAGGATCTATTTCACCTTTAAACAGAAAAGAAATATATTTCCCCAAAATCAGTTAAGAGAATTTGTACCATATGCACATCAGACTCCATTAAAATAACCCATATAACTCTTCTGCCAAAAGAACCACACACACAATAATTTCAACATCACATAAATCCATTGCCTAATCAAGATTAAAAATAGTGTTCTAACTAACAAACCATTCTAAGAATTTTCCCTGAGATAATTTCACTGTCCCAGTATCCACTATCAAGTATATATGAAATAATAAGATTCATTCTATGGAAGTAAATCAATCTTATTTTATAGTGAGAATGATCTAACTACACTACAAAACAAAATCTAGATTTTAATAGCAGCTCACCAATACTAGGGAATGAATCCCGTGGTGCTCTACCACTAGGCTACATCCCCAGTATTTCAAAAACAAAAATTCAGCCTTGCCGGGCACGGTGGCCCATGCCTGTAATCCCAGCATCCCAGCACTTGGGAGGCTGAGGCAGGAGGATAGGATCGCGAGTTCAAAGCCTGCCTCAGCAACTTAGCGAGGCCCTAAGCAACTCAGTGAGACTCTGTCTCTAAATAAAATACAAAACATGGCTGGGGATGAGGCTCAGTGGTGGAGCCCCCTGGGTTCAATCCCCAGTAGCACGAAATAAATAAATAAATAAATAAATAAATAAATAAATAAATAAATAATCAGCCTTACAACAACAAAACTATAAAATAGAGCTCTCTACATTGTTGAAAAATTTTTTAATTTTAAAAACAAGAATGCCTGGCTTCTAATAATGTCTGAGTAAGTTCCTCTTGGATTAACTCTCTGTAGGTAACAAACCCTGGTCAAAATATGTTTTTTAAAAACTACCTGAAGAGACAGAAAATGGAATTAAAGTAGGCATTTATTTATGAGAATTGTCAACAGCTGGCAGAAGGCACTGGGTGGGATTCTCCTTTCTATAGCTTTTAGATGAAGACAGATCCAGTCCAAGCAAAGTAGGACAGCTAAAATTTGGATTAAAAACCCATGTTGGGTGTGGTGGTGTACACAGATAATCCCAGTTACTCAGGAGGTCAAGGAAGGAAGATTTTAACTCTGAGACCAGCCTGGGCAACTCAGTGAGAACCTATCAAAAAAAAAAAAGACTGGGGATATAACTTAGTGGTAGAGCACTTGCCTACAATGCACAAGCCCTGGGTTCAATCCTCAATTACCATAAACAAACAATCAAAAAAATCCACAAGTCTTTCAGGCTTGAAGAACTAGAAAGAAAAAAAGAGTTAGGGACCACAATAGTCACTAGGAAGAAAAAGTCAGAAAAGAAGGAGCCAGAAAGAAGGCTGTCCAAATTCTGGGTAAATTCAGCTCAAGTCTCTGGCTGACCCTGGGTAGACTCCAAAGAGTGCAGCTAAACCCAAAATCTAAAAGCCAAAACTGAGATTTGAGCTGTTGTCTACTACAAAGGAGAATGAACATGAAATTCTGAATTCTGTCAAATTACATGCCTGCGAAAGCAAACAAGCAGGCAAGAACAATAACAACCTTCAAAGGAATAAAAGAGAATCCCATTTGCACAGAATGTACAAGATCCAATTCAAAATTCAACAATATACAAACATAACTCATTCTCAAAAAAAGACAATAGAGGGCTGGGGATAAAGCTCAGTTGGTAGAGTGCTTGCCTCACAAGCACAAGACACTGGGTTCAATCCCCGGAACTGCAAAAAAATAAAATAAATTTAAAAAAAGACAATAGAGACCAACTTCAAGACGACACTGATGGTGGAATTAGAACAGGAGGATAACAAGTTCAAGCAAGTCCTGGCAACTCAGCAAGACCATTTCAAAAGAAAATAAAGGACTTAGGGATACAGCTCAGTGGTAGAGTGTTTGCCTAGCTTGTGTGAGGCCTAAAGGCCTAAAGTTCAATCTCCAGTACCAACAATAAAAACATAAATATAAACTAAAGGCTAGGGGGCTGGGGTTGTAGCTCAGGGGTAGAGAGTGCCTGCCTACCATGTGTGAGGCACTGAGTTCAAATTTCAGCGCCACATATAAATAAAATAAACGTCCACTGACAGGGAATAGATCAGTGGTAGAGTACTTGCCTACCATGCATGAGGCCCTCATTTCCATCCCCAGCACTGCAAAAAAATGTTTTGACAAGGACGTGGAGAAACTGGAATCCTTATGCATGTTGGTAGGAACATAAAATGATGCAACTGCTACAGAAAACTTTTAGTAGTTGCTCAAAAATTAGAAACAGAATTAACGATCTGCTCAGCAATTCTCTTCTAGGTATACACCCAAAAATATAGAAAGCAGAAACTACTCAAACAGATGTGTGTTCATCCCTGTTTACAACAGCATTATTTACCATGGCCTAAGTGTGGAATCAATGATGGATGAAAGGGTAAACAATATGTGATGTATGCATACATGAAATATTACTGAGCCTTTAAAGGACAGAAATTCTAACACTGCAACATGAATAAACCTAGAGGACATGATGGTAAGTGAAATAAGCTATTCACAAGAAGAAAAATACTGCATAACAATTCACTTATAAGAGGTGTATAGAATAGTCAAACTTGAACATTTTGGATACCTGAAGAATCAAAGGATGTGTGGGACCCATTTAAAAAACAAACAAACGAAAAAAAGGAATCAAATTCATAGAGACAGAGTAGAATGCTAGTCACCAAGAGATGGGGCAAGGGGAAGGGGAGAGTTTCTATTTAAAGGGCATGCTGTTTTAGTTTTGCAATATTCAGACTTTTGGAGACTGGCTGCACAAGGTGAATGTACTTAACACTACTGAACTGTATACTTAAAAATGGTTAAGATGGTAAATTTTAGGTTATGTACACTTTACCACAATTTTTTAGAAAATCTAATACATTTTATAATATTAATAGAAATTATTTAGTACTGATATATGATACAACATGGGTGACATTCTGCTAAATAAAAGAAACTGGTCACCAAAGACCACATATCATATTTCATTTATCTGAAAGGTCCAGAATAGGAAATCTACAGACAACACATAGACAAATGGTTTCTCAGGGCTGAGAGGAGAAAGAAAGTAGGATAAAAGAGAAGTAGCTAAAGGATATGGGTTTCTTTTCGAGGCAATTAAAATGTTCTAAAATTGACTGTGGTGCCAAGTTCAGTGGTGCCTGCCTGTAATCCCAATAATCCCAGAGACTTGGGAGGCTGATGTGGGAGGATTCCAAGTTCCAGGCCAGCCTCAGCAACTTAGCAAGACCTGTCTCAAAACTAAAAAAAATTTTTTTAGGGCGGGCACGGTGGCGCACGCCTGTAATCCCAGCACTTGGGAGGCTGAGGCAGGAGGATCGCGAGTTCAAAGCCAGCCTCAGCAATTTAGCAAGGCGCTAAACAACTCAGTGAGACCCTGTCTCTAAATAAAATACAAAATAGGGCTGGGGATGTGGCTCAGAGTGCCCCTGGGTTCAATCCCCAGTACCCCAAAAAAATTTTTTTTCTAAAGTGCTGAGGACATAGCTTAGTAATAAAGCACTCCTGGGTTCAAGCTCCAGTACCACAGTCAATTAATTAATTAATTTAACTGACTAGTGACAGTTGCATGTCTGTGAATATAATAAAATCCACTAAACCATACTTAGTAAACTTACTATTTAGGAATAACTGTTTCAAAAATAAAGCTTTTTCAAAGAGTTCTATTTCCCTGATTAGAAGAACTGTGATTTTCTGAAATGGGTGCATTGCATGAAATGTTAATTATATCAAAGTTATTTGAAAAAAATTTTTAAAGATTGCTCTACTCAAGCCTGGTGAGGTGGCATATGCCTGTAATTCCATCCACTTGGGAGGCTACAGAGGACTGCAAGTTGAAGGTCAGCCTGGCAAATTAAAGACTGAATAAAAAATAAAAAGGGTTAGAGATATAGTTCAGTGGCAAAGCACCCCTGGGTTCAATCCTTGGTACCAAATTAAAAAGAAAAAAAAAAAGGATTGTTCTATTCAGGAAGGAAAAAAAAAACCAGGAATCCAAAAGTAAAAACTCACCAGGCATGGTGGCGCACACCTGTAATCCCAGCGACGTGGGAGGCTGAGGCAGGAGGATCGCGAGGTCAAAGCTAGCCTCAGCAATTTAGCGAGGCCCTAAGCAACTCAGTGAGACCCTGTCTCTAAATAAAATACAAAAGAGGGCTGGGGATGTGGCTCAGTGGCCGAGTGCCCCTGAGTTCAGTCCCCGGTTCCAAAAAAAAAAAAAAAAAGTAAAAACTCTTGGATCACAATCTCAATACACACTGAGTGCCAAACTGGTCCTCCCATTCCAAGAAAAGTCCTACTGGAAAATAATCTACATAACTGCAAAGGAAACTTAGACAAATAGCTATACTAATCATGTATAGACATTCATCTATGAGAAAACAAAAACAGATCAGCAGACATTTAAAGTAAAAAACCTAACTTCAGGTTTTCAATGAGCACTATTCAAGTGAGGTGTGACTTATCAACACTAAAACACTTAGTTCTCACGAAACTGGGGTTTTAAATCCAGTTATATATCAGTCACCTAAAGAGCTGTTCATTTAAATACAATTTTGTATTGTTCTCCACAGACCTGTGAAATCTTAAATCTATAGGATAAAACCCAAACACACATTTTTAAAAAGTGGTAAAGAAAATACTGTCTTTTACATGTGGAAAAAAGTCAGGATCTCTTAAAACATCTATGATATTCTATTAAGCCTAGTAAACTTACTGTTTAGTAATAACTTTCAAAATAGTTTTTTAAAAAAGTTCTACTTCTCAGGCTGGAGTTGTGGCTCAGTGGTAGAGTGCTTGCCTAGCATGTGTGAGGCACTGGGTTCAATCCTCAGCACCACATGCAAATAAGTAAATAAAGTTTCATCATCAACTAATAAAAAAAAAAAGTTCTACTTCTCTTATTAGAAAAACTATGCTTTTCTGAAATGTAAGCAAATTATCCTCTTAATTCTCTCTAAAAATAAACCAGATATTTCAAATACAAACCATAGTAAGCAAGAAAAAATGGCTTTTGACAATTATTTATTTATTTTTTTCATAAATTTTTTATTTTTTTGGTACTGGGGATTGAACTCAGGGGCACTCCACCACTGAGCCACACCTCTAGTCCTATTTTGTATTTTATTTAGAGACAGGGTCTCACTGAGTTGTTTAGGGCCTCGCTAAGTTGCTGAGGCTAGCTTTGAACTCGCGATCCTCCTGCCTCAGTCTCCCAAGTGCTGGGATTACAGGTGTACACCACCGTGCACGGCTGACAATTTTTAATATGAACAAATTAAAATTCATTTAGAAATTTAAAAAACTATATATGTTCTGAATGATAATTATTAGCAAGAAAACAAAGTCTTATTCAGTTCTGATTTTTAGTCAAAGAGCAACTTACTTACTTATAGAAATCATTAAAAACATCAAGGTTTTTCCATTCAAGATCACAATCTCGAATGGCCAAAACATTTATTTTATATCCAGATAGATTCTGTAAGTTTAAAGATAATGGGACAATTATCTATCCAAGTTTTAATTTTAATTTTTAGTTTTTGCTTGAGATGAAAGCATGTGTAGATCCAACAATATTAGAAACATAAGATAAAGATATAAAGATCATGGGGCTGGGAGTGTGTTCCCTAGTAGAGCACTTCCCTAGCATGTAGAAGACCCTGGGTTTGATCCCCAACACTGCCAATAAATAAATAAAATAATCAAATGACCTCTCAAATTTCCACAGTGGTGAAAACATTACTATAATCTATACTTCACTAATACTGATTTTTAAATCTATTATCCTGAGGCTTTTGAGTAGTACATCTAATTTCTATATTGCCTAGTAAAATTATTACTGAAATATTAATATGTATCAACTAATGATACATGGTACGTTCACTTAAGAGGAAGAAAAATAATTCTCTTGTAGTTTTTAAAACAAAGTCTGCCTGCTCCCTTTCCTACCAATATCTTCCCTTACCTAGCTACAAACTTCAGTCAGTTTACATTTCATCATATGTTAGATCACAATGAAAAAATATAGCAAGTGACATATCGGTGTGAAAACACAAAGTTCAGACTTTATTCTACAGGACTATTACATACCTGATTTTTCATCTTGGACTTCAAATTCTGCACCAGCAGAACCCAAAAGTGATGCGCCATGTTGTAACAGTCTACATATGTCAAATCTGTCAAAATTCAATCGATCTGTAGTAGACGAATCTTCCATTGAACTTTCTGAAGTAGTTTCTAGATAGGTTTAAAATATTAATGACCATATAGCCAAAGCACAGAATCAAAGAAAATAGCACATCATTACTTGCAGAGTGTGTGTGTGTGTGTGTGTGTGTGTGTGTAATAGGAAGGGATAGCAAAGAAGAGGCTAGCAAAAAAAAAGGCTCTTTTCTAAAGTTATAATGTCTTCTGGTTATACTTTCATTGCACCGGAGAAGACAAATTAACACAATAACTCGAAATATAAGGTGCCAGAAAATAAAAGCAAAAATTTAAGACAAGCTAAGATGTATGCTAAAAGTGATGTTATGCTGTTGACATGAAAATGAATACAACTGCCAACATTTTAAATTTTCACTTAGGGAACACTTATTCTATCTTATAAAGTGTGGCCTGATTCCAGAAATGAAAATAAAGCTAATTTAAGATCCTTAAATTTGTGATTTTGTCCTTTGACATCAATCATACAACTATGTAAGTACTACTACATTGTCTGATTCTGGGAATCAAAAAGAACTCCAATTAAAATAAAAATAAAAAATTTATTTTCACTTAAAATGCATACCTTTTCAACTTTTCAAAAGCATATGATTTGTTCTTAAATGTCATTACAATCCAAAGACAAATATAATTTTTACCACTACAGAATATCTCTATAAAGAACACATAAAAAAACTAAAGATTTGCCACTCTAAACATCCACATGTAACTTAATTCTGCTTAAATTTAGAAAGTAACCACACTACACTATACTACCAGCAAAAAGCAAAAAAAAAAAAAAAAAAAAAAAAAAATGGTTTCACATATTAGCACTGTATTCACTTAATTTCTCTTTTTAGAATGTGAATTCCTTGAGGGGAAATAATCTTCTCTATAAATTGAGCACATTGCAGTATTAGTAATTTTTAAAATGTACAAAAACATTGTTTATCCATCTATTTTATGTTCAGTGGTTAAAAATCACTTTAATATCACTTTCTGAAAAAATCTCACCTAAAAGCAGGACCACTAAATTAAATTAAAAGTTATTCAAATATAAACTATACTTCTGCAGTTAATTCTATAGTTAGGTTTTTACTTCAAGCCACTTTTTGCACTTTAGAGCACCTTGTTTAGTTCTTGGCACTGGATTCCACTCGGGCACATTTTTCACTATAGCCTCAACTGCTTGTCCTGCTGCAATCCGGGTATCCCAATTTGCACTCCTTAAATATATCAACACCTTAAAAATTATAAAATAAAATAGTTACATATGAAAAAATAGTATTTGATCAAGGTAGCCAAAACCAAGAAATACAAATTTACTTGTGATTAATTTATAATTGTGCAGCCCTCCAAATACATACAAAACACCTTAGAATTCTTAAAGTCATTTATGAACTTTTATCATTCCCAGGAAATATCACTACCATCTTTATATACATATATAAATATATATTACAAATATATACATATATATATATTTTTTGTTGTCGATAGACCTTTATTTTATTTATGTATATGTAGTGCTGAGAAATGAACACAGTGCCTCACATATGCCAGGCAAGCACTTTACCACTGAGCCACAACCCTGGCCCATCACTATCATCTTAAAAAGGGAAAATAAACTTTTAAGAAAAGAATATTTAAGCAAGCCAGGCACAGGTCTGCAATCCCATCCCAGTGACTTGGGAAGCTAAGGAAGGAGGATCAAAAACCCAAGGGCAGTCTCAGCAAATTAGTGAGGCCCTAAGCAATTTGGTGAGATTCAAATCTCAAAATTAAAAATGGGGGGAGGGGGGATGCTGGGGATGTACTTCAGGGATAAAGTGCCCCTGGGGTTCAATTCCCAGCACCCCCCCAAAAAAAATTTAGAGCAGAAAAAAGAAAACTTAAGTGCATTTTTAAAATATTACCATATTAATAAAAAGCAAGTACACATATTGACTCCTATTACATAATGCAAAGTTACACATGATATACCCCTCCCCACAAAAAAAGTTCTTGTTTTAAATTTGTTTATTTGTTCTCATTGGTTATACATGACAGTAGAATACATTTTGACACATACACACAAATGGAGCACAACTTCTCATTCTTCTGGCTGTACATGGTGCTGAGTCACACCAGTAGTACAATCATACATGTATATAGGGTAATAATATCTGTCTCATCTACTGTCCTTCCCATCCCCACTGCCCCACCCCTTCCTTCACTCCCCTCAAAAAAGCTCTAAAAAGTTGCAAATGTGGGGCTAGTGATATAGCTTGGTGTTAAAAAGATTGCTGAGCACATGCAAGTCCCTGGGTTCAATTCCCACCACTGCAAATTAAAAAAAAAAAAAAAGTATAAAAGCTAGAATTCAGCAAAGCTATAAGACATAAAATAACCGTATAAAAATCAAATGTATGGGTTGGGGTTGTGATTCAGGGGTAGCATGCTAGCCTGGCATGCGTGAGGCCCTGGGTTTGAACCTCAGCACCACATAAAAGTAAAGTAAAGGTATTGTGTCACCTACAATTAAAATATATGTTTAAAAAAAATCAAATGTATTTCTATGTATTACTCTGAAATGAAATTAAGAAAACAATTCTATTTGTGATAGCACCAAAAACTAGAAAATACTCAAATTTAACAAAAGAAATATGAAATTTGTATACTGAAAACTATGAAACATTAAAAACTGGCTGGGCACAGTGGTGCACGCCTGTAATCCCAGCACTTGGGAGGTTGAGGCAGGAGGATCACGAGTTTAAAGCTAGCCTCAGCAACTTAGCAAGGCCCTAAGCAACTCAGTGAGACCCTGTCTCTAAATAAAATACAAAATAGGGCTGGGGATGTGGCTCAGTGGCCGAGTGCCCCTGGGTTCAATCCCAAGTACCCCCCCCCCCAAAAAAAACCAAAAAAAACCCAAAAAACTCTTCTGGCTGGGCATGGTGGCATACACAATTCCAGAGGCTCAGGAGGTGGAGATAGGAGGATCTTGAGTTCAAAGTCAGCCTCAGAAACAGCAAGGCACTAAGCAATTCAGTGAGACCCTGTCTCTAAATAAAATACAATATAGGGCTGGGGATGTGGCTTAGTGATTGAGTGTACCAGAGTTCAATCCCCCATACCTCCCCACAAAAAACCCCCAAAACAAAACTCTGTTCTGACGTTAAAAGATCTAAATAAATAGACACTTTCTGTTCATAGATTGGAAGATTTAATATTGTTAAGATAATAATATTCCCTAAATTGATCTGTAGATCCAACCCAATTACTATTCTGTGTTTTTGCAGAAATGAACAAGCTGATTCTATAATTCATATGGAAATGTAAGGGACCCGAAATCACCAAAACAATCTTGAAAAGAGATTGTAAACCCACAGCTTTTAATTTCAAAACTCACAGTAATCAAGACAGTGTGGTACTGGCAAAATGACAGACTATAGACCAGTGGAATAGAGTCCAGAAATAATCTTTGTATTTATAGCCAATAATTTAATAAGGGTGCCAAGACAATTCAGTAGGTATTCTTTCTCAACAAATGGTACTGGGAAAACTACATAGTCACATGTAAAATAAATAACCCTATTAATAAATGGGCAAAGGAACTGAACAGGCCTTTCTCAAAAGAAGAAATATGAATGATCAACAAATATATGAAAAAATGTTCAGCATCTCTAGCAATTAGAGAAATGCAAATTAAAACTATACTGAGATTCCACCTCACTTTAGTCAGAAAGGCAATAATCAAAAATACAAGTAACAACAAATGCTGGCAAGGATGTAGGGAAAAGGGAATGCTCATATATTGCAGGTGGGACTGCAAATAAAGCAGTATGGAGATTCCTCAAAAACCTAGGAACGGAACTACCATTTGAGCCAGTTATTCCATTCCTCAGCATATATCCAACAGGTTTAGAATCAGCATACTACAGTGACGCAGTCACATCAATGTTTATAGAAGGTAAAATTCACAACAGCTAAATTATAGAACCAACCCAAATGCCCATCAATAGATGAATGGATTAAGTAATTATGGTGTGTGTGTGTGTGTGTGTGCGCGCACGCATGTGTGTATACACATAAATATATATACATACCCACAGTGGACTATTACTTGGCAATAAAGAATGATTTTATGCAAGTAAATGGATGGATCTAGAAAATATTTTGCTACGTGACATAAGCCAATCCTGAAAAAACAAAGGTAGAATGTTTTCACTGATATGTGGAAGCTAACCCACTATGAAGGGGAGGAGGGGAAGAAGAGAAGTTCAGTAGATTACCTAAAGGGGAACAAAAAGAAGAGAAGGGGATAGGAAAGACAGTAGAATAAATCTAACATAATTTGATTTGATTTGATTTGACTTGAGTTTTTGTGGTGTTGCGGTTTGAATCCAGGGCTTTGTGCTTGTGAGGCAAGCACTCTACCTACTGAGCTATATCCCCAGCCCCATAATCTTATTATGTACACATATGAAATTACCTAAGTGAATTCCATCACATTGCCAACCCATAAGAATGGGGTCCTAATTAGAATAAGATATCAAAGTGGATTCTACTGTCATGTATAAATAAGAACCAAAAATAAAACAAAAATTAATGCTGAACATCTACCTCACACCAACATACAAAAATTAACTCAAATATGAACCAGAGACCTAAAAGGAAGAGAGAAAACTACAACTCTTAGAAAACGGGGTAAATCTTTGTGACTTTATGTCAGGCAACAGGTTCTTAAGAATGATACCAAAAGCACCAATGATTAAAAAAATAAATAAATAAACTCAATCAACATAAAAAACTTTTGTGCTTCAGAGGATACCATCAAGAAAATGAAGACAACCAACAGAACAGGAAAACACGTGTGGAAATCACGTATGTGATAAGAGGGTTGTGTCCAGAATGTATAAAGAATTCTTACAACTCATTTAAAAAAGGATAAATAGGGCTGGAAATGTAGCTCAGTGGCAGAGTACTTCAATCCCCAGTCCTACTGAGAGGCAGGAGGATCACCTGAACCCAGGAGACAGAGACCAGACTGGGTAACACAGAAGTATGTCTTTAAAAAAAAAAAAAAAAAAAAAAAAGACAAAAAGAAGGAAAGAAAGAAATTGAAGAAGAAAAAAAGATAAATAACCTAATTTAAAATTGAGTAAAAAATGAGCAAATTTCCCCATATCCTCATCAGAACTAGGTATCATCATCAAATGTTTTCAGTTTTGCTATTTTTTGATAGATATGATACTTATTACAGTTTTTTTGTTTTTGTTTTTGTTTTTTGCGGTGCTGGGGATTGAACCCAGGGCCTTGTGCTTGCAAAGCAAGCACTCTACCAACTGAGCTATATCCCCAGCCCTACAGTTTTGATTTGTATTCATTTAATTATCAAAAAGGTTGGACAAAAAGTGGGGGCAGGGGAGAGGGCAAAGAGGACTGTGAATGTAGCTCAGTGGTGCACTTGCCTAGTATGCAAGGGGCTCTGGATTCAATTCCCAGCACTGAAGAAAAAGAAAAGAGAAGAAGAAAAGGAGGAAGAGATGAAATAAAAAGAAAAGGAAAAGGAGGAAAAAGTGTTATTAGGCATTATTTCAAATTATACCGTTAATTTATAGGGTTTTTTTTCCTACAAAGTACCCATTATAGCCATTGTTCATTATAATATTGCTCTTCGTTTTATAATTGAGCACTTAGTAGAAAAAAGAATTTGTATTCTGTCAATTTCTTATTTTGAACACACTTCTATTGTCTTTTGAATATGGAGTCTCTTCTTTCTACTTGAATATTAAAATGATTTGAGTTGGGGATAGCTCAAGAGAAGAGCACTTGCCTAGCATGCATGAGGCCCTGGGTTCAATTTCCAGCACCAAAATTAAAATAAATTAAAAATAAAATAATTCAATAATAGAAAGGGGGGACAAAAGGTCTGAATAGACATTTCTCCAAAGAACTAATAAACATGAAAAGATGTTTGATATTATTAGTCATCAGAGAAATGTAAATCCAAACCACTTCATACCACTTCATACCCACTAGAAAGACTTTGGTAAAAAAGTCAGTTAATAATTATTAATAAGGATGTGGAGAAAATCACAATATACTACTGTTGGGAATATAAAATGGAACCACTTTGGAAAACATTCTGGCAATTCCTCAAAGTTAACCCAAAAGAATGAAAACATACTGCTATGGTTTCAAACATCAAGTTGAAATTTAATCCCCACTGTGAGGTATTAAGAGGTGGGATCAGGTAAGATCTTTAAGAGGTGATTAAGTCATAAGGTCTCTGTCCTCATGAATGGACTAATCCGTTCACGGATTAATGCGTTATATGGAGAGTAGATTTATTATAAGAGCCAGTTTGTCTCTATCTTTTGGATGTGCCCCTTTTGCCATGTGATGCCCTGCAACACCTAGGGACTCTGGAAAAGTTAACAAGAAGGCCTTTGCCAGATGCAACTGCCCAATCTTGGGACTTTCCAATCTTCAGAACTGTGAGTTAAATAAACCTCTAATCTTTATAAATTATTTCATTTGTGGTACTGTGTTATTGCAGCAGAAAATGGACTAATTCACATACTTCCTTACAAAAATTTTGTACATGAATTTTCAGAGTATTTTCATAACAGTTAAAAATGAAAACAATTCAGTTGTCCATTAACTGATGAACAGTTAAAATGTGGTATACTGTACATATATATTGCATATTCACATATAATGGGATATTATTTGACAATTAAATGGAATAAAGTAATAAAGCTGTAATATGAACATAGTGTTTTAAGTGAAAGTAACAAGTCAGAGGGCTGGGACTATGGCTCAGTGGTGGAGCACTTGTCTAGGACACATGAGGCATTGGGTTAGATCCTCAGCACCACATACAAAACTAAATAAAGTTTTTAAAAAAGTTGAAATTCTTAAAAAAAAAAAAAAAAAAGGAGAAACAAGTCACAGATTACACATTAGGCACGATTGTTTAACAAAATATTCAGAATAGGCAAATCTACATACAAAGTTATTTTAATGGTTTCCTACAGTGAAGATTAAGGGGAATAATACAGAGTGAGGTTTGATTGGATTGAATAGATTGAGGGTTTTTTTTGTGGTGATAAAAATGTTTTAAAATTAGACTGTGGTGACAGCTGTTGCACAATATAGTAATATACTAAATGCCACTGAATTGTACATTTAAGACATATAAATTACATTTCAATAAAACTGCTTAAAAAACAGAACCAAGACAACAGGAAAACACTGAGGGTGGAGAAGAGGCTAAGAAGCAAGAAGTTGCTAAAGCCAACTGCCCTTTTTGGAATAATTTGATGGCAGCCAATTTGCTGAGTTCTGAATTAAAGACAGACTCACTTGGAAAGCTAGAAACCTTTACCAGTTATCCACAGTCAGTCCTGTTATTGTTTCCAGTTCTATGTCTGTCAGACCTGCATTTCTTCCCTTGGAATAAGGAGAAGAAATACATATGCTTCTATTTCCTCACTTTACAGATGCCTAATATGCAGCCTTCTCTCTTCTGAGAATATGGAGGTTGCAGGTAGCAAATCACTGTCTCTTCATCTATATCTCGATTAGAAAGTTAATCTAGGAGGGGAGTAGGTTACAAAGGGCATCTTTAGAAGCCCTTAGGGGAGCAAGCATACAGTGCAGATTTCTATATATTGAAAAAGGTCTTACAACCCCTACTACTATGTATCAGGGAGTGACAAATGAAAATGAAAGGAGGAGGTTAAACTAGAAGAAAGAGTTATCTTCAAGCTTCCAAAAGCTGGGCAATCATATTGTTCCCCCAACCTATTCTCTATCTACTTCCCACGACTCCCCTCCCCACCAAAGCACTCCTACTTTACTTTGCATGCCAGAGAATTAAACACATGGAATTTGCCAATTACTACCAAGAGGGTACACTTAAGCCCAAAGAGTTCAGTAAAAATACAGCTATTATTTAGGGAAAGAACATGAAGTAGGGGTGTGAAAACACTGGTCCACCAAAACAAAATGTTTCCACCGTCAAACTGCTATTAACTAAGAATGTAATATGACAATTAGCTTCTCATGTATTTCAATCATTGCCCATGTGTACTTCCATTTGAAAACTACCACCAAAGGTATAATTATTAGCCATAAGAACAAGTCAGACTACTAAGAAACCAGATTAACAACTTAGTTCATTACCAAATTGGGTCAGATTCAAGTTTGTGACATGAGCAAAAAGTTCCATATTGTCAAGTCCCTTATAGAATTAAACTTGAGGTTAAAAAAAAGTAACAAAAAGAAAAGAAATAGCAAAATTTTTAAAACTATTTGGAGAACTGTAAGATATTTAATGGAATTTGGAGATCACAAATTAATAGTTAATGTAAAATAATGTTTATCTTTACTTTTGTTTTCCTGTCCATGGACAAGTCTCTATAATTGTTATTGTACTAAGGAAAAAAAAAGAGTTCTTACTTTAGATAACAGATTATTTAGTTCATGAGGATGAAGCTTCACCACTTCTCCAAGTTGCTGTGCAGCAGCTTTTCTTGTAACTGGAGTAGTGCCAGTATCCAGTAAGATAAAAAGACGATCAAGCCTATAACAAAAATATAATGGTTAACCTGAAATGTGTTTCCTCATAAGTTTGAGTCAATGTATTGAGCACCTATAAACAGGACCTATGTAGGGCTGCAGGAGATGCCTAATCTCTGCTGTCAAGGAAGAAACACATCTGGGAGAGAGAATAAGAACACAGAAATAAGAAAAGGAAGAGTATATTTTGGAAAGTGAAAAACATAGCTTGTTGCACTTAAGAAAACAATGGAAGATACAGCTACAGAATAAGTTGAAGCCCTATTGTGGAAACTTTTGAATTTATAGTGCAACCATGAAAGTCTTAACAAAGTGAGGGGACTGGAGCTATGTTTTAGGAAGATTCATCTGGCAGCAGTGTGAAGACTGAAATTGAAGGAACCTTTTAGAGAATTATAGGCTAAAAGCACAGACCGCAACTACAATCCTGGCAAGAAGATTAGAAAGGAATTGGTAGAAAAGATGCAGAAGCAAAACATACATGGTGTATTAATTGAAATATTAAGCATGAAATATTAAGGACACAGATTTTGCATCTCAGAAAATAAAAGATGCTATTAAAAGAAATGTCAAGAAGCAGTGGAGGAAGTATTATGGAAGAAGATAACAAGCTCACTAGTAGCAGAGAAAGTACAGTAAGGAGAGAACAAAGAATAGAGATTTAAAATTCAGGTCAAAATTGGGGCTAATGTTATGGAGGTAGCCGTGCCCAGTAGAACATTCCTGTAATCCCAGTGACTTGGGAGACTGAGGCGGAGGATCACAAGTTTAAGGCCACCCTCAGCAACTTAGCAAGGCTTACCTAAGCAACTAAGCAAGACCCTGTGTCAAAATTAAAAATTAAAAGGATGGGGACACAGATCAATGGTAAAATGCACCTCCCTGGATTCAATCCCTAGTACCAAAATAAACAACATACATACATACATACATACAGGTAAGGAGGTACATGAGTTAGCTGAAGAGAGGGTGATAAATAATATCTGCAAATTTATAAAAGCATATGGTATAGACACTACAGTGTCTTAGTTCAAATCCCAGTTGTACCACTTCTGAAAAAAGCTAGGGATAAAATCATAATGTCTTGTACCTAGAGTAAGGGAGTGGGAGTGAAAAACTGTCACTTTGTTTCTAAGATAAAAGAAAATCCTATAAAGTCCTAAAGAGATGAAGTCACAAGTAACTACTACCAACTGTTTACATATTATATGAGTCTAGACCTATCACCACACTGATTACCTTCAGTGAGGTAAAGCAGATGCTATAGGTAATGAAAGGAAGGTTTCAAATCTGGAATAAATGGATATTTTAAACAAAACAGAGGGTGACAAGGGGCCAGGCAGTAATGACCATTTATCCTACATTAGGGGTTATCTAGTGAGTACATCTTCAAATTTTATCAACAAAGAGAGAAAGCAAGCAAGGGCCCAAATCTAAGCCCATGAGCATAAGCAAGATAAACTGCAAAGAGACTCTTATTATTTCTGAGATTCCTTTTATTTCACAAAGAACTATAAAGTTACAAAGTAGGGCTGGGGATATAGCTCAGTTGGGCACTGGGTTCAACCCTCAGCACTGCAAAAAAAAAAAAAAAAAAAAAAAAAAAGGGCGGGGGATATAGCTCAGTTGGTAGAGTGCCTGCCTCACAAGCACAAGGCCCTGGGTTCAATCCCCAGCACCGCAAAAAAAAAAAAAAAAAAAAAAAAAGTTACAAAGTGAACTTCTAAAACCCTTTTATTACAAAAAATAAGCTTATAAGAGGTTGAGAAACAGACAATTTTTGTGGCATTAGGAGACAAACAGTAGAAACATGGCAATAAAAAATTTAGTCATTAATAGGCACAAAATCTTAACAAATGAAAAGAAATACAACTAAAATAGATCTTTTTCTGTCAAGAATGCTAACATTTCCTCTCATATGCAGGCACTAGGCCAAAATAAGGGGGAAAAGTGGGGGTTGGAATCCCATGAAAACACAAGGGAAATCAGTAGAGCAGAGGAAGGGGACTGAATGGAATGGAGGAAAATTGGGAAAGGGGAACAGTGAAATAAAACTGACCGAAATGTGCTATGTATATATGAATATGCCATGGTGAATTTCACCCTTACATATATATATATAGTGTACTAATTAAGAGAAGTGTGAAGTGTGTTCATTCCCTAGAAGTGAAGAATGGGAAGGCACCAGAGGAGGGGAGGTACTTTAGATGCTCTCCAAATCCTTGGTTATTGAATACTTGGTTCATCCTAGAACACTCAGTCTGGCTGGTGGAGTTGCTTGTGGCATGTGCCTTGGCTGGGGCCTGGGTACACTTTGGGATGCTCTCCAAAAGTTCAACAAGTGAGACACACACAGAGACCAGAACTGAAGCATGCATCTTGGGAGAGAGTAGGGAGTACAAAATGATTCTGTGTTTGATTCTATTCTGGTTTGAAATAACTTAACAATGGGAAAAGGAAAAGTTGCTGCACAGTGTCTCATGCTGCTATTCCCACCTACAAGCAAATTCAAAGGAGAAACCCTAAGTGCTCAAACTGCAGTAGCTTGGCCAGACCAAAGCACCTGATGGAGAAACCCTGATGGAATTTTTTTTTTTTTTTTGAACCAGGGATTGAACTCAGGGACACTCGGCCACTGAGCCACATCCCCAGACCTATTTTGTATTTTATTTAGAGACAGGGTCTCACTGAGTTGCTAAGGGCCTCACTAAGTTGCTGAGGCTGGCTTTGAACTCACGATCCTCCTGACTCAGCCTCCCAAGTTGCTTGGATTACAGGCATGCGCCACCACGCCCGGCTCTGATTGAATTACTGAACCACAGAAAAATGCTGGGACTGACTGTAAATTTAATCTAAGATGCTGGATGTACTCAGATGGAACCAGGTTCCCAACTGTCCTGGGGATTGGGCCATGACCAGCACACCAAAACAACAAAGTTACTGGTCACCTAAAGCTTTATTAAATGGGCTTTCTTATGATGATGACCCAATCATGAGGGTTTTTTTTTTTTAAGCCTGTCAAATTCTAACATGAAAAGCTTGATTTTGTCTCCCAATTTAAATATTCTTGAGATGAAAATAAAATTTGTTCCTGTGGGGGGGGGGTGTCACTAATATAAAAAAATAAATAAATGAATAGAAGGAAGGCCAGTGGAGTAGAGGAAGAGGACCAAGGGGCGGGAGGGAGGGAGGAAAAAGGGAAGTACCTGGAACTGAAATAAAGTGAATTATATTCCATGCCTGTATGATTATGTCAAAATGAACAATAATAGGTGTTACTATAACGTACTAATTAAAAACTGCTAACAGTACTATGAAATTTTCAGCTGTTTCAGTACAAAACACTAAGAGCAAAGGTCACACTTAAAATTAATTTAGACAATTAAAGCTAACAACATTAAAAAAAAAAAAGGTAATATGACAGTTAAATTTCCGAAAAGACATACAAACAGTAATTTACTTTTTATATATAATATGCTCAGACATAATCCAACTTTTAACACAGTATTTCTCCTTACTCATTCAAGGTTATTTAAACACTTGCCTTGACCTGCAAGATGAAAGATTGTTTTCTGACCACCAGTGCTCTTGTTTTTTTTTTTTTTTTTAAGTACTGGGGATTGAAGTTAGAGGTACTCTACCACTAAGATACATCCCCAGCCCTTTGCATTTTATTTTGAGACAGGGTCTCACTGAGTAGCCTGGGTTGGTCTCAAACTTGTGATCCTTCTGCCTCAGCCTCCTAGTCTCTGGGATTACAGGCTACACATGCCCAGTGGGTTCTTAAAAAGTTCCAAGACTAGCCGGGTGTGGTGGCGCACGCCTGTAATCCCAGCACTTGGGAGGCTAAGGCAGGAGGATCTCGAGTTTAAAGCCAGCCTCAACAACTTAGTGAGGCCCTAAGCAACTCAGTGAGACCCTGTCTCTAAATAAAATACAAAATAGGGCTGGGGATGTGGCTCAGTGGTGGAGTGCCCCTGGGTTCAATCCCCAGTACCAAAAGAAAAAACAAAACAAAACAAAAAAGTTCTAAGACTAAGTCAGACCTAAAATTCCTTCACCAGAAAATGACTTCCCTCACCCATTCATTATATAACCTTCAGGATGTCCTTTGACTTATCTTCATAAGGAGGTTGAGATATATGTTAGGAATGCTAACAAATGCTGCATACTGCCATGGCCATAATTTTTAATGCCACCAGCTCAATAAGGAAAAATTTAAGCATCTACCCACAACCTTCTGTATGCATCAACATAAATATCTACTTTTTTAAAAAAAGTTTCATGCTGTCAAAGCAAACTAAATTTGACCTCCTCCTGGAGCCTGTACATAATTAACTGCAACCCAACTTGGTCAAAATACTCATTTTAAACTTTCTACATTCTATGGCAGGTAAACTTACCAAAAATTAAAGATTTAAATTAGTTTCAGTTTAAAGAATTAGCCTAAGGTCAAGTTTATGCTACAGTTTTAAATTTGCATATGCTATATACACTCTTCATAACATCGGACTCTTTTTTAATAATGTGTACAATTCAGATAGACTGAGAACTTTCCTACAAAAAAGAATGATAAAATGGAAAAACCAACCAGACTGGAAGTTAAGAGAGCATTAAAGTCCCACTTCTGCCATTTCTTAGAAGATTAATGGACGCTCACTAACTTCACTCAATCTTATTTCAAGTGTGTAAGTAGATATGCATTCACATTTTAAAGTTTTACAACCTTACAGGGTGTTTTTGTTTCCTCTATGCTTGTCCTATTTATGACTTATCTGATGCTGGTTTGTTAGACTACCTCTAGAAATTTTTCAAAAACTTCCCAATCCCTTTCGGTGGTATACCTTCTACTTGTGGTGACCAAAAGCAATACTGGCTACAAAATAAACTTGAGGTAAAGCACAATATTAACCCATTTATAAACCCATATGCAAAAAGAAAACCAATTCTCAAAGCTTTCCTAAGTCATTACAACTTTCCTCAAACCACCAATGAGCTATTCTCTATTTCTTAAAAAGGAATAGATCCTACACTATTGAGCACAAATTATCTCAAGTTCTTTCCCCTTACTTCTAAAAATTAGCCTTTATACTTATCCTATTTCAGATTGAAGACAGTCTCACTCCTTTTCAAGGTTTAGAAATTATTGTCCAATAATTTATCTTAATACTGTCCTCCTATCTTCAATTATCCTTTCTCCAATATCGCAAATCACTGCTTCATTAATCCACTTCTTTCTGTAGTCTACTTTGCAGAGATCTCTAATGACTTTCATCTTCTAGAACACTTTCCTTTTACTGCCAAACATCTCAAACAAGCGTCTTAAAACACTTCTTTCATTTCTCATTTTACACAATTTAATCCTTACAAATCAAGTTTCTTTCTGTAGTACTGAAATACTATACCTGAATGTCACCAATGAACTCTTAAATGCCAAATACAATAGTTTTCTCTCAAATTCAATTTTGACTCTTCAACAACATGTGACACCAGTAAGTACCTCATTCGTAAAATACTTTCCTTCTTAAGTTTTCACATTAGTCTGTTCTTTTCCAAACCATTCCTTGTTCTTCCTATTCTTAGCATTCTTGGTATGAACATTCCCCCAGATAAATCCTTGGTTGCTTATCTCTACCAGTTTCTCTTTTTGGAAACTGTATAGTTTTATTTGTTTGTATTAGTATACTACCCCATCTGGGAGCTCCAGTTCCATACTTCCAACTGCCTAGTAAGCAAAATGTCACACTAAGTGTGATCCCATTGCCAGACTAACTTCCTAAAGCACAGTTTGTTCAAATCGCTACTTTATTCTAAAACTTTCAATGGCTCATCCTTAGCTACTAGAGAGTAATCTAAAACAAAAAAGTATTATCCAAATATGAATCTTTTTGGTTTCTATAGTTTTATTTACACTGTTTTCTCTACTTAGAATGTCTTTTCTTGGTTCAATTTGTCAACTAGCTCCCTTCCATCAAGATTCAGCTAAAATCCTTCACCATTTGACTACTATACAATAGACATTCCTTTCTTTTCATAAACTTACATGAATTTTCACCCTGAACAGTTATTTAGGTATTTACTATACTGCCTTTTTTTCTTTTCTTTTTTCTTTTTTTTTTTTTTTTTACGGTGCTGGGGATTGAACCCAGGGTCTTGTGTTTGCTGGGCAAGCACTCTATCAACTGAGCTATATCCCCAGCCCTTGTTACACTTTTTATATGCACCATCTCTTATGCTGACTTATGACAGGATGCTTTATGCTCATTATTAGGCTTCACTTCCTTCAATGATTCTTTTTGTCCCCAGAATACTTTGCATAGTATTCAAGTATTTGTTATGTTAAAATTACAAATAAGGAAATGTTGAGGTTTCTTGGAAGCAAGTTTAAGTACCATATTAAGGAAATTTTTGCTTACTTTAAGAAACATCTTTAATAGCTATATTACATAAAAACAAGTTATAAAAATAACTAAGTGATGCTAAGGTAATGTTTCAATAAGTGAAAATATCAGCACAGCAGTACTTCAGCATTCTCAACAAGTCAGTCATGCCTGCTCCAGTCACAGCAAGCTCAGAGAGCCCATAATTTCCATTCTTCCTGAACTTTCCTTTATCCTGTGCCACTCAGCTTCATTTAGAACCACACTTCTGCCCAAAGACATTCATCTTTCTCTAACCTAATGCTGACCCTGCCCCATAGCTCCACAGTTCCTCTTATCTCTCCTTCTAGAGTCTTTTATTCCAATGCCATGTCCAGTCATCTCTGTTCCCTCATCACCTATCTGTCCTGAGGACAGAAAATCAAAATCTCTCCTTCAATCCCAGGTCTCTTATCCTTACCCCTTCCACCCTAGTAGTAGCCAAACTTGCTATAGTGGTAGCCTCCCAGAATAAAGGAACGGGGACACAAGAAACTCTTTTTTGGTTCTCTTGACTCAAAGCTCCTTTTGGGAGTTCTTTCCAGGACAGCGTATTAGATACAACACAAATGGAAAAGCAAAGGGATGAACAGACAAGAATTTGACAAGAAGGCAGTTTGACCTGTTACCTCAGGGGAGCCAACTATGAGGCAAACAGAGGAAGTACCAGGGCCAGGCCACATTGAAAAAGGCTGGGTACAGTTAACTGGTGTGGGAGGATCAGTATTACATTGGAGGGAAGACAGGATTCTTGGTGAGGCAGAGGTCCGAAGGAAGCTAGATGTTGAGAGAGAAGGGAAGTTACAAGGAGGGCTGACTGAGAGAATACAGTACTCACCACAGTCCTAGTTTTGCTTAAAATTTCTCCTAAAGAAGTTTCTAACAGGAAAAAGAAAAAAAGTCATTTCCAAGCTCTGAAGGACAGACAAATGGAAGAGACAGAGATAACAGATGTAAAGTTTGTGTGTTACTTAAGAAGGAAAAAGAATAAATATTTGGTATGAATACTAGTTCATACTATGGATAATGTGATGTTATGTTTTTCAAATAAGAAAGTAGATTTAAGATACTACAAAGAACACTAAGAATATAAAGATGTAAAACCACACGAAAGTCAGGTGGAAGGGACAGGTACACCCCTCAACCCAAAACAAATTCCATGAAAATGAACTACTTTTCTTCTCTGTTATATCTCTAGTACCTAAAATACAGAAAGCATTCAGTAAATATTGGTTAAATGAATGATGAATGGTGAAAAAGGACACCCAAGCTATGCTATTTCCTTTGGGACTTTTTTTTTCTACACTGCACCCCTGATCCAATATGCCTTTGCATGACTTTATCTAGAAGATAAAAATAGGTCTGCGGATAGAGCTCAGTGGTATAACACTTGCCTAGCATGCACAATGCTCTAGGTTCAAGACCCAGCAACGGGAGGGAATAAAACAACGCTCTTCTAGGTTCTTTAGCAGAAATAGCTGTGGTTTCAGTATGATATGAAATTATACATTTTTTAAAAATATTTTTTAGATGTTGATAGAACTTTATTTTATTCATTTGTTTATGTGTGGTGCTAAGAATCAAACTCAGTGTCTCACACATGCTAGGCAAGAGCTCTACACTGAGTCACAAACCCAGTCCCCAAATTATACATTTTAACATGGCTAAAATAACAAAGTTTGTTATATATTACCAAAATTAAAAACCAAAACAGGGTTGGAGGTGTAGCTCAGTGGTAAAGCACATGCCTAGGTATGTGTAAGGCTCTGGGTCTGTGAAAAAACAGGAAGGAATTAACCATAGAGATAAAATGGAAAAGCTCATACAATGTACCTGGTACTTTTGCTTTTGGCTTTTTTTCTCTAATTTTTTTACAATGAGATATTTAATAAATTATGACTTATGGTACTACCTCCTGTCAATCTCATAATGGACTGAAATTAGCAGTAAAGGAGAAGTAGGACTAGCACACCTGTGTAGACTCATACAGGAAATGAAGAGGTTTTGTTCTACATGAGCATTTCCCCCCTCCTTAGGAAGGGTGCACTGAACTTCCTCCACATCAAAAAACTTCCTTTTACTTGACAGAATAGGACTATTGAAACAATGTTTCTCTGAAGTATCAGCAATGCAAAGTGAGGATTAACAAAACTGACCAAAGTTCTGCTCATATGTAGCAACTTGTTTCTTCAGTAAGAGAGTATGACCTCTGGCATGCTTTTTGTTTTGTTTTGTTTTGTTTTGTTTTCCCCCCTGAATCCTTTAGGAACTGTATCATTTTCAGGTGCACAGATACATGTCACATACCTAAGGTACTGCTATAAGAGTCAAATCAAGCCAGTGCACTCGGCTATGGAGGCTGAGGCAAGGGGATTGTTCCGAGTTCAAAGTCAGTCTCAGTAACTTTGTGAGGCCCTAAGCAACTTACTGAGACCCTGTCTCTAAATAAAATATAAAAAGTCGCGGGTATGTGGCTTAGTGGTTAAGTGCAACTCAATCAATTATAGCACAAGTTGGCAAAGATAAAAAGCAATCATTTTGGGGAAAAAAAAATCTACATTAAGCTTTGGAATCCTACAGTTATAAATTCAACACCAATGAATAAACCTTAACAATTCCTCTAGGGTTGCCTTTACTGTTGGTTGGTTTATGCCAAGTAAAGAAAATATTGGGAGAAAGCCTCAGAAAACAAAACAGAGGTATTACAAGATTTAAGAGTTAAGACTTCAATTGTCTGTGAGCAACAGTGAAAGCCTAGAACATATACTAATTTTTCCCCGAAGTTGGTTTTGTGGGCACAAGTCATATAGTTAAGAGTACGAGCTTAAACGACTTAACAGCATCTACATTTTAAAGGTAACGCTGTCTACTCTATACTTGCATGCAATCTCAATATCTATCTCTCCCTCTCTCCATTTCTCCTGGTGGTGGTACTGGAGATTAAACCCAGGGCAGACAAATACTCTATCACTGAACTACATCGCTGCATTCCCCCACTCCCCACCCACCACCCTTTAAATTCTATTCTAAGACAGGGTTTTCCTAAATTGCCAAAGCTGGCCTTTAACTTGCAATTCTCTTGCCTCAGCCTTCCTCTTGAGTAGCTGGGATTATAGGTAAGCACCACCACACCCCAGAGTATGTCATCTTTTTTTTAACGGTCTAAAGGAGTCATATATCTTTCAGTGATAGTGCACTGAATTTTGTAGAAAACTTCAAATGTTATGATTGTATTTGCAATTTTAGAGAGTCACAAAGTTATTTTTGCAAGATATATCTCATCCACAGATCAAGAATTGTTCATACATTTCATAATTTGAAACATTCCTAACAATTCGAAGTACAGTAACATAAAGCCTTGGTAGTACTATTAAGTAGGACCTAAAATTTTTGATCAGACAAAATACAGGGTTACATTATATCCAATGTATATTACAAAAGTCTATGCTATCACAGAATTTAACTGTATTATAAACTTCAAAAATTATTCTGATGATTTTTAAAAAAATTATAATCCTGGCCAATATTCAAAGCTATAGTGCATTATTTTTCTTTGTGAGGAAAACTAAACATGGAAGCACTCACTGAAAAACACGGGAAATATTCTACTATGCATAAGTTATGGTAAAACCATAGAAGGCATCAAAGCAAGAAGCAAAATCACTCACTGTTTTTTGTTTTTTAATATATTCAGGGCTGGGGGTGTGGCTCAGTTGTCAAGCACTTACTGAGCACTTATCTAGCACTCAGGAATCCCTGGGTTCAATCCTCAACACCACAAAATTAATTAATCAACCTCTAAAAAATATTAAGCTAGGTACCATGTGTCTGCCTGCCTGTAATTCCAGCTGCAAGCAACTGAGTCAGGAGAATCCCTTGAGCCCAAGAGTTAAAGCAGCCCAGACAATACAAAACTCCTCAAAAAAGAAAGAGGAAATATTATGGCATTTGCAGAAAAATGGATGGAAATGGAGATTACCATGCTAAGTGAAATAAGTCAATCCCTAAAAACAAAGGCCAAATGTTTTCCCTGATAAGCGGATGATGATATAGAATCTGGTTGGGGGCGGGGGTGAGAGAGGAATGGAGGATCTTTAGATTATGTAGAAAGAAATGAGAGGGGGAGTATGAGATTATGTAGAGGGAAATGAGGTGGGGGTAAGAAAAATGGTGGAATGAGACAGACATCATTACCCTATGTAAATGTGTGATTAACAAGAATGATATGAAGGTACATCATGCACAACCACAGAAATGAAAATCTGTACCCCATATGTGTACAATGAATCAAAATGTAGTCTGTAAAAATCAAAAAGAAAAAAAGAAAAAGAAAGAGGAGTCAGGTGTGGAGGAACATGCCTACAGTTCCAATTATTCAGGAGGCAGAGGCAGGAGAATCTCAAGTTGGAGGCCAGCCTGAGCAATTTAGGGAGACCCTGTCTCAAAACAAAAATAAAAATAAAAAGAGCTTGGAATTTAGCTCATTGGTAGAGTCACCTGGGTTCAATCCCCAGCAGAAAGGGCAGCAAGGGGCCAAAAGAAAAAAAGAGAAAAGGAAAGAAAAGAAAAAAATAATGTACCAGGCATCATCTCCTAGAAGTTGGGGACAGAAAGATCAAAGACACCTTCCTTTCTCTCACTGAGTTTATGCTAAGTCAGGAAGGGAGAGAACAATTAAACAATTACAAAGTATGATTAAATAATACAAAGGACAAGAGTATACATTGTTGCAGATAGCAAAGGTAAAGTAAAACATGCAGAGGCTTCCTGAAAAGTGACACAGGCTTAGACCAAAAAACTGTGGCTGGAATTAGCCAGACTTGAGCTGGGGAAAGATATTTGTTTGGGAATTTGGACTTTGTCCTAAGGCAACAAAACACTAACAAGTTTTAAGCTGAAAAATAACCATGTTAAAATTTGCATATTAGCAAATAATATGGCTTAAGTGAAGAATAAACGAGAGAGAGAGAGAGAGACAGACAGACAGACAGACAGAGACAGAGAGACAGAGACACACGGACACAGTGTGAGAGGCAAGCAGAGGAGAGAAGCTTCTATTGTTTGCAGATGTCTTGGAGTAGAGATGATGAGAGATTAGAAAAGGAAAACCGGAATTGGTAACTGGCTAGATGCAGATAGAGGGAAGGAGAGAAAAATCAAAGATTATCCCCAGATTTCTTGACTTGGCAATTCAGGGAATGACAGTACCAATTTACTATTTCCTTTCTATTAGAAATATCTGCAAGGTCCTAAAAATATTGCACAGTTTACCTTCAGTTATACACACTGATATAAACAGTACAAAGATATTTTAGATTTGATTCTGGCATGTGATTTTTCTCTCTTGAATTATCTTCCACTTTTTTTATATAAAAGAGTATTAAAATGAGTCTATATTTTGAAAAGCATACATCAACAGGAAAGAAAGGAAGCTTGGTTAGCACAGAAATTTAGTGCATGAAGAAGGCCAACTTGAAACCAAAGTTTACCATTCAAAGTGAATCCACGTATTAAAAAAGAACTGGCAAACCAGGCATGGTGGTGCATGCCTCTAATCCTAGCAGCTTGGGAGGCTGAGGCAGGAGGCTCACAAATTCAAAGCCAACCTCAGCAAAGGCAAGGCCCTAAGCAACTTAGTGAGACCCTGTCTCTAAATAAAATACAAAGCAGGGCTGGAGATGTGGATCAGTGGTTAAGCACTCCTGGGTTCAATCCCCTGCACCAAAAAAAAAAAAAAAAAAAAAAAAAGAACTGGCAGTACCACCCAAAACACAGTGTCAAAAATACTTTGCTTTAATTTATATTATTAAATCAAGCAGAGAAGTAGTTATTTCAGAAAAACATGACAAGCTTTCAAAAAAGAATTTTTGTAAAATGAATAAGAAAAAGTATACAAAAAAAAAAGCAAGCACTACTCTTTGAAACTCAATAGCCAGAACAAAAGGCAGTAGCCTTCAAAACCCACTCATTCATTCAGAAATATTAAGTGACCTAAACTTACATAAATAAATTAGTGTGACTAAAGCAGATAACACTCTTTTGATAAAACACTATCATTTTGTCTCTAAAAGGCTACCTCCAATATTTTGGAAAATATACAGTCTGCTCTAAGAAAGGAAGTATTCATTCCCTTAAACACTGTAACACCTAATAAACACATTAAGTTTATAAATCAATGTGTTTCCAATGTATATTTATGCATTTATATGGGAGGCAACATATTAGAAGAAATTCCTTTTTATATTTGCAAAAAAAACTAAAAATATTACTTGTACTCTGTTAGAGCAGTTTTACACATCACAAAACAAAAATTTCCTCACTTTAATCCCAGCAACTCTGGAGACTGAGGAAAGAGGATTGAAAATGTGAGGCCAGCCTCAACAATTCAGTGATAGCCTGTCATAAAAACTAAAAAGGACTGGGGATGAAGCTCAGTGGCAAAGTGCCCCTGGATTCAATATCCAGTATCAAAAAAGAGAAAAGAACTTCCTTACATTGAATGGATTAATCAATCTATGAAATAAAAATCAGATGCTCCACACTACCAGTACCTAGCAACCCCTTTCACCCAACTTGCATAGGCTTCTCCCATACACCATTTCATCAGTTATCTAGGGAGTCTGCGAGGTGTGGGGTTATTCTCACCCTTGCATAACAAATAACATTTTAACAAGTAATATGTTCAATGTGTTCAACTAATTATGAAAAATGAATGAAAACTATTTTCATCATTTTTTCTTTCAGCCCATGTGGTAAAAGAACCCGATTCTCATTAAAAGTTCCCTCACCAACTCCAAAGAACTGGATGATTCTTTGTGACTGCTACCACCAAGAGACTATACTCCCTTTGGGGCCACCAAAATCAAATTTCTCAAAAAAGCAGGCATGGTGACCTCAGCAACTTAGAAGACCCTGTCTCAAAATAAAGTGCCCTTCCATTCAACCCCCAGCGTCATTAAAAATAACAACAACAAATAATAATAAAAACTCTTAAAAGTTTTTCAACCATTTTGTCATTTTGGAGAAGAAAACTTTCCTCCGATAGCTGAACAAATGTCTTGTTCTTCCTTAGTTTTCTTAAACTTTCCAGTCATTGGGCAATATTTTACAATAGATTTTGATACCTCTTGAAAGATCGGGCTAATATAATAATAAGATTACAACGCTGACGACAGAAAGTTTACTGCTGAACAAAGGGAATTTTATACTTTAATGTAGGGGGAAATATGCCTAAGAAAAGAACGTACGCCTAATGCTATAAATGTTTTTAAAAGTAGCATAATCAGATGGTCTCTTCGATGATAGGAAATTCAAATCTCTCCTCCTTCGATAGTTCCTACCAAGTTTTGCCATGAAATGGAGGTTAGGGATCAGACTTATAATACTAAGATAAGACTTACCCTCCTAGAACTGAAAGAGGGAAGAGAAACCAGAGAAGAGAAATACGGTGAGGAAAGAAAAAAGAGGAAAAACAAAACAAAAAAACCACGCAGCTCTAACGTGCCGCAGGGTCTATTTAACAAGAAAAAGAACCGATTTACTAGGAGTAACCCGAGCCCCCTCCGACTGAGGGGCGAACTCCGAAGTCTAGGGAAGAAGGCGCTGAAGTCCAGTTACAATGAGAACCGCTCCTCTCTAAGAGCTGCGGCGCCAGGAGCAGCCGGTGCCTCGCCTGACCCCTCTTCCCATTCGCACGTCAGGAGTGAGACCCACCTGGAGACCGCCATGGCCGAGCGCCGGCGGTTCGGAGCTCCCCGCGAGCTACTCGCCGCGCCGCTGAGGCGCTAGTTTCCAGAGAGCAGAGCGGCGCAGGCCCAGGCCGCGGAGCCGAGGGGAGCGGCCAGTGCGGTGCGGGGCGTCCCGGAGCGGGCCCTCGGGCATCTGCTTCGCCACCTATCGGAGGTCGTCCCCGCCGCAACCGGGAGCAGCGATCTGAGACAGCGGCGGAGGCGGCAGTTCTCCGACCCGCACGACTTCAAACCCGGTGCCCCCAGCCCCGCTCTTTGCTGACGCAGGCGTCGGCACGCCGGACTGAGCGTCAGCGCGCCGGAAGTGACATCAGCTCACCGCGAGGGGCTGCGCTCCGCGGGGGAGTGAATGGAGCTCCAGAGGCCCGGGATTGCCGGCGGCGCTTAAAAACAAACTTGCGTGTGCTGATCTGGAGCAGACCTCTGGTCTTAAAACTAAGCAGAGACGTGAAATACGGGGCCCCTGATTTTCCAGAGAAGGAAAAAGGACAATTTAGCCAAATTTCTGAATATTCAAAATTTTGGTTTCTGGTTGCATTCCATCCTGATCCTCCACCTACCTGGTAAAATCAGGAGCTTAAGGCCCTATGGTCCAGGTGGCGGTGCCAGCGGGAAGGATGAAATCAAGAAAGATCTGCAGCCTCCGGGACGCGGTGGCGCATGCCCTTAATACCGGTGTAGGAGGCCAACCTCAACAATTTAGCAAGACCCTGCCTCAAAATATAAAAAGGACTGGGATGTGACTCAGGGTTTAAGCATACCTGGTTTTCATACCTAGTATGTATAAAAAATACAAAAAGAAAAAGATCTACAGCGACACTGAAAACAGCTCAAGCGCGTGCCTTTATTGGACAGAAATTCTGCATAGGTGTTGAAAGGAAGATCTTGCCCACGATTTTACCAAGTGTGATTTTTTTAAATTCTTTTTTGTTTTGATTGTTGTCGGTACAGTAATTTTCTCGATCAACCAGATTCAAAAATGCGCATTTTTTTGGAAAAAATGCTTCGCTTATTTGCTCTTCAATCGTTTTGAGTTTATTATTATTATTATTATTTTTTAACAACAACAACAAAACACTCTTTGGTCACCTAGCTCAGGCCCTTATCACATTAAGCTTCATGTGAGTAGAATTAGTAATATTTCTCCATTTTCTTCAAGCCCATTTTAGAGGTCACTAACAGATTAATCTTCAGAAACACTTATCATTTCACTCCCCTGCTTATTAAACATTGCCTGAAGAGGCTATGTCTCAATCCCGGAGTGTTTTTCATCTGTAAAACGAGGCTAATGAAAAGCACTATAGTAGGCTGTGGAAATAAAATGAGATCATGTATCTTGGAAAGCGTGCAAGAACTTTGTAAACCATAAATCAGATACATATGGAGAAAGAAACTAACTTAAGTACCTGCTATATGCTGGGCACTCAGCTTGAATTATCTCATACGATTTGTGAGCCAGCACTTAAAGTAAGTTTTAATCTTCTCTTCACAGGTGGGGAACCTAAGCTCTGAAAGCTTAAGTAATTTGTCCAAGATCCAAGCTAGTGATATTTATTGTTCATTGATTCAACTAATATTTATTTGGCACCTCTGTGTGAGACACCCTGCTAGACACTGTTTATACTATTAGACAACATCTGATTAAGCTGTTATATTGGCACATTTTCTCATTGGTTTCATCTGCCTCCTCAACTTAAATCCTATCACTCAGACTAATAAGTAGGTACTACTGACTGTGAACAACGTTCATTTTATCAGCCAGAATTAAGCATCTACTATTTAAGAAAGTGGGGCCTCAGATGAGCTTAAAACAGAAGAAAGTGCCCACTCTGGTTGAAGTACAATTTCTTTTTTCTTTTTTTTTTTTTTTTTTTTTTTTTTTTTTTTTTTTTTTTTTTTTTTGGTAGGATTGAGCCCTAGGATACTTAACCATTGAGCCACATCCCCAGCCTTTTTTTTTTTTTTTCAAGTTTTATTTTGAGACAGGGTATTGCTAAAGTGCTGAGTTTGGTCTCAAACTTGTAATCCTGCCTCAGCCTCCCAAATCGCTGGTAAATCACCACTGCACCACAATTCTAATGGAAGGAAAAAAAGTAAACAGCTAAACACAAAAACGTGTTTAGGTGCTGTGTAAAACAGAAAGCTGAAATTAAAAGGGCAACATAGGCCTATTTTCAAGTATTTAGGGAAAAGTTGAGGAACTCAAGTTGTGGCCTAAATGACAAGAGATAGCTGTGTGAAGATCTGATGAAGCTTCTGGGTAGGGGATACACCTAGTACAAAGGCCTGAGAAGTCTGCTTCGTAGGAAGATGATATGGGAGAGGTAGAAAGGGCCAATGGTAAGGAATTTGGATTTTATGCTAGAGGCAGTAGAAAGGAGGGTTTTAAGTAAGAGATTAAAATGATCTGATTTACATTTTAAAAATCTCATTCTTCAGTGTCAAATTGGTAATTAAATAAATAGTCCAGATAAGACTTTGAAGAGAGGAAAGGTATATAGATTTGTAAGGATACTTTGGTAATCAAATATATTGACTTTGGATGTGTTTATTTCTAAATCCTTTCTGACCACACTTAACAGCTGTCCTGGGGAGTTATATAATCTCAGTAATCTTCAGTTCCTTTTCCTGGGACATGAGGAAAATAATATTCATAGGGTTGGGTGGTAGGGATTAAATGAGATAAAATACATAAAACACTTAATAAACAATTGCCATGAAAAGCACTAACAAATATTATTAACTCCATTGATTTTGTTTAGGTGGTGCTAGGGATCAAACTCATGCTAGGCAAGTGCTCTACCACTGGAGTTCAGCCCCAGCACTGATTTTTTTTTTTTTTAACAGTATAACCTTGAACAAACAACTTAACTTCTATACCTTAATTCCCTCATCTATAAAATGGCAATAATGTTTGTTCACAATCTTTATTTGAAAACCCTGCCAGAAGATTTTCAGAATTACAAATTCTTTTGATTTCTTTGAAAAGTAATCCAATGAATATACTTCATATGATGCCACAACCCAGTAGTTTCAAGGGCAACACTCTATGATCAAAAAGATGCATAGTTCCATGGCAAATTTGGTAATAACCATGCCAACACCATAAAAGACTACATAGATAGCTGCATGTCAGTTCAGATCAGATTTTGCCACCAGACGTAATTTTTGTTTAAATGTGGTTTTCAGACTTTTTTTGGTCTCAGAATCATAAGTAATAAATCATGGATTGCCGGGCGTGATGGCGCACGCTTGTAATCCAAGTGACTTGGGAGGCTGAGTCAGGAGGATCGCGAGTTCAAAGCCAGCCTCAGCAACTTAGCGAGGCCCTAAGCAACTCAGTGAGACCCTGTCTCTAAATAAAATACAAAATAGGGCTGGGGATGTGGCTCAGTGGCCGAGTGTCCCTGAGTTCAATCCCTGGTTCCAAAAAATAAAATAAAATAAAATAAATAAATCATGGATTGACATAGTGGTAAGGATTAAGTGAATCAATACATGATACACTTAGGAAATACCAAGTCCTAAATAAGTATTAATTATTATTTTTACCACTAAAAAAGTGGCTTTCAAAATCAATGGTAAAAGAAAAAAATATTAGATAAAGAACCTGGGACAACTGGCTCTCCATATGGATGGACAAATAAAATGCTTACTTCATGCCACATGCCAGAGTAAATCCCAGATGGATTAAATGTCCCAAAATGAAAAGCAAAACTCTAAAACTATTAGGAGACTTATATTGAAGAGTATTTTGACCCCACAGTTGGAGAGAATTTCTTAATGCACGGAATATTTACCACTGAGGAAAAAAAAGTAAACTTGAACCCACCAAACTGTAGAACTTATATATTGCAAAAGGAGAACACACAAGGAAAAGGGGAGAAAGACTTGACTTTCTATAATCTCTTAAGAGCAGAGAAGAACTTTACCAAAAACTGAGAGCAAACTTTTAAATGTATGCAGAATTGGGTCACATCCATAACTAAACAGACCATTGGCAATGGGGATGTTGTCTTAAACCACCCAAGAGGAGTTGGGTGTAGCTCAGTGTTAGAGCACCCCAGAGTTCCATTCTCAGTCCCTCAAAAACAAAACCAAACAAAAACACACACAAGAAAAGAAACATTTAGGTCATACTCCTCTTGAATCAGTTTTGGATATCCCCAGCAGATATATGTACCTCAGTTTAAAGATAACTGCAGTAGGGACATACTCTTGTACAGAAGATCTCTAAAGAGTAGTTAGTGTAGTACTGTTTATCATTTAGATAACCTGGATGTAATCTAAATGCCCATCCACAGAGGAATGGATAAATTAAATGTTATGTATCTCATAATGAGATCCTAACAGCAGTGAAATGAACAAACTAAATTTGTGGACATAACATAGAACTATAACTTGAGTTTAAAAAGCAATATGCTAGCTGGGTGTGGTGGCACATGCCTGTAATCCCAGCCACTTGGGAGGCTGAGGCAGGATGATCCAAAGTTTAAGGCCAGCCTCACCAACTTGATGAGACCCTGTCTCAAAAAATAAAAGGGTTTGAAGATGTAGTTAAGTGGTAGATTACTCATGTTCAAGGCTCTGAGTTCAATCCCTAATACAAAAACTCACAAAAAAAAAAAAGCAAGATGGGGCTGGGGATAGAGCTCAGTTGTAGAGTGTTTGCCTTGCAAGCACAAGGCCCTGAGTTCCATCCTCAGCACCAAAAAAAAAAAAAAAAAAAAAAAGGCAAGATGCAGGATATTTGAATGTTAATATTTTACTAAAATTTCTTCAGACAAATTTTCAAGAAATTAAAATGTAACTGAGGTCAGTTTTTACTCCTCTCCAATTCCATACTGCCTCCCTACTTTCTCAGAAATAACTGTTACAAATTGTGTATGTTTCCTGTCTTTATTTTTATATCAGTTCTATATAATTATATATGTATGTATACCCATGAACAATAGGGTATCATTTATAAACTTGTTTAAAATTAATTAGTATTATGTTTCAATGATTTATTTCATTATATGAAAATCCAGTTTATCTATTTCTATACTGATTGATATTTAGGTTTTTTTCCATTTTTAATTAACAGCCATAAAGCTACTTGATATTAACTTTATATATGTGTGTATCAACGAATTTTTTTTTTTTTTGGTACTGGGGATTGAACTCAGGGGCACTCCACCACTGAGCCCCATCCCCAGCCCTATTTTGTATTTTATTTAGAGACAGGGTCTCACTAAGTTGCTTAGGGCCTCACTAAATTGCTGAGGCTGGTTTTGAATTCGCAATCCTCCTGCCTCAGCCTCCCAAGTGCTGGGATTACAGGCATGCGCCACTGTGCCCAGTTTAAACAAATATTCTTACAAGTGGATTGAAAGAATTCACCCCAATGGTATGATAACACACTTGTGACCCCTGGATGACTGTACAGTGGAAAAGGAATTCAGATTTGAAAAGAGTAATAGAGATACATGCACTATCATTTTTTTCCTTAAAAAAATCATGAAACACAAATAAGATATTAATATAATATAGGTTAGTTCTGAGTAGTACAAATACCATTTTTACTATGTTCATTTTTGGTTTTTTTCCAGTGTTAATTATGAAACATTTCAGAAGTACAGAAAATTGAAAAAAATATGCAGTGAACATACCCACATAATTATTACTTAGGTTCTGTGATTAGTATTTTGTTGTGTTTGCTTTATTATTGCAATTTTCCATTACTAATTTCTGTCTATTCACATGATCCATATTTTTATTTCAAAATAAGTTGCAAACATCAGTCAACCTCACCCCTAAACACTTCAGCATTGTTATCATTAACTTGGGTTTAATAATTGTTTAATGTTATTTTTGGATAAAATTTACATACAATAAAATACAGAAATAATAATAATTGTTATTTTTTTTGGTATTGGGTATTGAACCCAGGGATATTTACCACAGAGCTACACCCAGCCTTTTATTTTTTATTTTGAGATGGAGTCTCCCTAAGTTGCTTAGGTTCTTGCTAAATTGCTGAGGCTAGCCTCTAATTTGTGATTTTCCTGACTCAGCCTCCCAGGTTGCTGAGATTACAGACGTGCCACTGCCCTTCTAAAATACACAAATCCTAAGTGTAACTCAAACCTCTACCAAGATATGGAATGCAGTCAAAATCCTAGAAAGGTTTATTTATACCCCTTCCTAGGCAATATACCCTCACTCATTCCCCAGAGGCTGTCCTGTTCTAATTTTTTTTTCCAACCATGGATTAGCTTTGTTAATTCCAGAACACATACATGAATCATACAATATGGCTCCTTTGTTATGAGATTAATCCACATTGTTGCATGCTCTGGTAGTCATGACCTTTTCATTGCTGAGGAATAAACAGATTGTATCATAATTTGCTTATTCTCTTGTTGATGGATCATTGGATTGTTTCCAGTTTGGGGCTATTATGAATAATATGCAATGAACATTCTTGTATATGTCTTTTTGTGATCATATGCTTTCATTAACTTTGAATAAATACTGGAGTAGAAAACCTGGATCACAGAGTAAGTGTGTATTTGACTTTATAAAAAAATGTTAAACAGTATTCCAAAGTGATTGTGCCATTTAGTACTCCAACTGGCTGTGTATGAGAGTTCAAACAATTACTTTTTTGTCTTGAGCACTGTATTAGGTACAAACAAGTCTTAAAAACAATCCTGTCTTAAAAAACCTTCCAATATAATTTGGGAGATTAGGCTAGTATACATAAAACAAAACTTGATTATTTAACTATGCAAAGCTCATTTTATATTCAGGAAGAATGACAAAGTCTTAAGAAACTGAAAGGCAGGAACACTCACCATTCCTTCTACCATAGAAGTTTGTTAGGTTGGGTGCTGCAACTCATCTTAGCTGAGCACAAAGGGCTGCAAAGACTTTTTTGGCAGGGGTAGTACTAGGGATTGAACACAGGGGCATTTGACCACTGAACCACATCCCCAGTCCTATTTTTTGTATTTTATTTAGAGACAGGATCTCACTGAGTTGCTTAGCACCTCGCCCTTGCTGAGGCTGGCTTTGAACTTGTGATCCTCCTGTCTCAGCCTCCCAAGCCTCTGGGATTACAGGTGTGTGTGACCACACCCGACTTGCAAAGACTATTTTTTTATGGTTAAGATTTTTCTTTTATGAGATTCATAGAACCAACCACTGAAATTATTAAGAAATTTCACCCCATTATAAGCGGGTAGTATATGGAAGGAATCCATACAAGCCTGTCGGATCATTGATGCAAACAAGAGTTTTAAAATCATTAAGATACATATTTCATCTTTTCTTACCTCACATCATGATATTTGAAAAAGGAATTTTCCTTGGACTATACAAAGTTAAAAAAATTGGTGCATCGCAGAACACTATTATCATAGTGAAAAGGCAATCCACAGAATGGGAGAGAATGTTTGCAAATCATACATCTGATAAGGGGTTAATATACAGAATATATAAAGACCTCCAACCACTCAACCAACAAAAAAAACCAACCCAATCTTAACATGAGCAAAGGACTTGAATAGATATTTTTTCAAAGATAAACAAATGGTCAATAAGCACATGGAATGATCAACATCATTAATCATCAGAGAAATGCACATCAAAATCACAAATATACTACTTCACATGTACAGAGTGGATATTATACAGGAACAAACAATAATAAACAAGTATTGGCAAGGATATACTATATCTATACAGTATAGAAAAGTAGCAGAGCAATTCTTCAAAAAGTTAAAAATAGAATTACCATGGGACCCAGTAATTCTATTCCATTTGAGCATAAGCCCAGAATAATTGAAAGCAGGAACTTGAACAGACATTTGTATGCCAATGTTCATGAAAGCATTCTTCATAATAGCCAAAAAGTAGAAATAATCCAAGTGTCTATCAATGGATGAATGAATAAAGAAGATGTGGTATATAAACACAATGGAATATAATCCAATCTTTAAAAGGAAAGAAATTGAGTGACAAGTGACAGTATAGATTAACCAGGGGGACATCATTTTGATGAAATAAGTTACCCACAAAAAAGACAAATACTGCCGTCGTGGTGGCGCGCGCCTGTAATCCTAGCAGCTTGGGAGGCTGAGGCCGGAGGATCGCGAGTTCAAAGCCAGCCTCAGCAAGGGCAAGGCACTAAACAACTCAGTGAGACCCTCTCTCTAAATAAAACACAAAATAGGGCTGGGGATGTGGCTCACTGGCCAAGTACCCCTGAGTTCAATCTCCCGTTTAAAAAAAAAAAAAAAAAAAGACAAATACTATATGATTTTACTTTTTATTGAATATCTAAAGTGGCCAAATTCATAGAGACAAGAAGTAGAATGATGGTTTCCACCAGATGGAGACAGGAACAGGGAGTCATTGTGTAATGGATCCAGATTTTCAGTTTTGGAAAATGAAAAAGGCTCTGGAGATGAATGTTGGTGATGATAGCACAACAGTGTGGATGTTACCAGGTGTTGTGGCACTCACCTGTAATCTCAGCTACTTGGGAGGATGAGGCAGGAGCCTCCACAACTTTAGTGAGACCCTGTCACAAAATAAAAAATAAAAAGGGTTGGGATGTGGTTCAGTGGTAAAGCACCTCTGGATTCAATCCCTAGTACCCAAAATAAAACAAGCAAAACCCAGTGTGGTACACTTAAAAATGGCCCAAATGGTGAATTTTATGTTTCTTTTACCATAAATTTTTTAAATTAGTTTTCCTTTTCTGACATGAGATAGCACATATGTGTGCTCTTAGTTTTTCCGCCAGGAACAATGTTTCTGACAACAAGGCATGATCTCTGGAATCTCAGTCATTATGACTTTAGACAGTAAACTTTTTCATTGTAATTAGTGCATAATGCCACAAGATGTCACTCTCCAGCTGAAAAACAATTCCAAATATGTTCTGTAGGTGACAATGCCAAAGCTACAGGAAAAAAAAAAAAAATCTCTTCAGTGCTCTACCTATACAAATGTGCTTTTCTGCAAAAGAAAGGATTTGTTTCCATTTGTGAAATGTATTACAATTTACTGTTAATTAAGAAATATTGGGCTGGGGATATAGCTCAGTTGGTAGAGTGCCTGTCTCGCAAGCACAAGGCCCTGGGTTCAATCCCCAGCACTGCCAAAAAAAAAAAAAAAAAAATATTTGTGACCATTTCTTAACTTCATAGGTACAAGTTGGTTTTCGTTATAAATTGAACTGGTATAATTAAGACATAACTAACTTTGAAAATAGTAATGAAATACAAAGTCATGATGTAAATATCATTGACCACTGCAAAGCAGATGTTTTGTAACATTATCACCCAATGATATATGACAGCTCACCAGAGTGGTGAACACCTTTATCCTTGGGTCAATATTACTGTATATTTAGTATGTATATTTAGTATGTATACCACTATACATTACTGTACATTTAGTATGTATACCACTATAAATTTGAATACATTCTTCCAAGGTTAAAGTATTTTGGTTTTTGTAGCAGTAATTAAATTGTTACAATACCAATGAGAATTCAGTAATAAAAAATACTATTTTAGAAAAAAATTGTGTAGAAAAATTATATTCAGAGGCACAATTTTTTTTTTAATTGTGGTGCCAGAAATCAAACTCGGAATCTTGTGTGTTCTAGGCAAGTTCTCTCCTAATAAAAACTCTTGAAATTTAGAAAATCACATTTATTATTGAGAAAATGTTTTAAAATATGATGGAATACACTGAAGTTTAAAACAATAGCTTTGATTAGCTGGGAGCAGTGGTGCACACCTGTAATCCCAGCAGTTTGTGAGGCTGAGGCAGGAGGATTCCAAGTTCAAAGCCAGCTTCAGCAACTTAGTGAGATCCTGTCTCAGAATTTAAAAAATAAAATAAAATAAAAAGGGCTGGGGATGTGGGGATGTGGCTCAGTGGTTGAGTGCCCCTAGGTTCAATCCCTGGTACCTAAATAAATAAATAAATAAATAGCTTAGTAGTAGTAGTAGTAGTACTGGGAATTGAACCCAGAGGCACGTTGTAATTGAGCCACATCCCCAGCCCTTAGGAGGCCTTGAACTTGACGTTCTGCTTCAGCACCATCCTCCACCAGTCAATGGGAATACAGGCATGCACCACCTTGCCAGGCTCTAAGAACACATTAATTCTTAAATGTGCTCTACCTATACAAATGTGCTTTTCTGCAAAAGAAATTTTTTAAATTTTTAATTTTTGAAAGATTTATAACTGATTTATAACTTCTAAAAATAATCAGAAGCCCAAACGCCCACCCCTGGGTAAACAGCTAGACACCATATTATGTCCATAAACTATGATATTATAATTTTATTAGTAGTAATATTTGTTAAGATTGTTATTATAAGAAACACTAAATGATAGGTGAAAATAAAGGACTCAGAATGGCATGAAAATAGTGTAATGGTATAAATAGTGTTCGGTTTAGAATATTGACTTCCATTTTATTTTATTTAAAGCTTAAAACATCTTTGAGTTTAATTTTATTTTTTGGAGGACTAAATGAAGAAATGAAAACAATTTGCAAGTTTTTTTTTTTACACTACCATCTGCATTAGGTTAATGATAAAATAGTGAAACATCGAAGTAACATATTCCAAAAAACTCTCTCTCATTCGTTAACATCTTGGATGCTTTCATGCACTTGGGTTCCAATACACTATTTTCTTATAATAAATGATGAATCTCTAGAAAAAGGAAAACCTTGCATGATTATTTTTTAAAGTGGAAGCAAAATGCAAGTTATGTATTTCACATCTCTTTTGTCATACAGTGTGTGTGTGTGTGTGTGTGTGTGTGTGTGTGTGTGTGTTTTGGAAAATCCAGTGTTAGAGAAGTCTGGCTGGGAGGGGCATAGCAGGGAGACCTCTTCTGTCTCATTGATAACACGTTCATTCATAGGGAACCGGCTAAAACAGACTAATCTCCTATGCAGTCGTTCCCTCTACCCTAATAAGACTCTGCCACCTCTCCCAGAAGTCGGTAAGTTGAAAGTGCAGTAAAAGTGCATGTTTCGGAGGACTAATCTGAAATGATTTTGTTGATAATTTATTGGAGGGTGGAGAACGGAGAGGGTAAAGGTGGAAATTATCAGTCATCATGTTGCTATGGTATTTACATGGGGAAGAAAAATCTCAATATATTAATGGTTTAAAAATGATTAAATAGTAAACTTAAACAGTTAGTTTCCTCCCAGGAAAAGCTTTTCAGAGGGGGCCCCTCTCAACTGGGGGAATCAATTTCTAGAAAGTCTGGGGCGGGGAGTTCACAGGTGCATGTGCCTGGGCTTAGGGTTGCACTGGGCACAGTCGGTAGCCTCTCTGCCTCTGTCCGCAGATCCGGGGATGCTCCTCGCCTCGCCTCGCCTCCACTGAAGTACTCAGGGGTCCCAGAAGAGTGGAGTGTGGACACCGCGAGCCATGAGTCCTCCGAGACTACAAGCGTCTCTCTCGCTGCTGCTGCTGCTGCTGCTGCTGAGCTGTTGCCTCCACGCGGTTGCCCGGAGGGACAAGGGGGTGGCTGGCAGCGTGGTGAAACCCGCCTCTGGCCCTGCGGGCGGCTCTTCTGGTCGCTTCATGAGCCCGGAGCAGCACGCGTGCAGCTGGCAGCTCTCGCTCCCTACCCCAGGGGCCACGGCGGGCAGCGAATTGGCGCTGCGCTGCCAGGGCCCGGACGGGGCTCGCCACCAGTGTGCCTACCGAGGGCAGCCGGAGCGCTGCGCCGCCTACGGGGCTCGCCGCTCGCACTACTGGAAGCAGGTGCTGGGCGGGCTACGCAAGAAACGGCGGCCCTGCCACGACCCTGCGCCGCTCCAGCCCCGCCTGTGTGCAGGCAAGAAGGGCCACGGCGCCGAGCTGCGCTTGGTGCCCGGAGCATCCCTCCCGGCCCGCCCCACTGCCACGGGCTTCCCCCGGGAGCCCAGGCTAAGGGCCAGGAGTCGGGGGCCGCCCCGGCAGCCCGCGCCAGACCCAGCCGCCTCGGCGCCGCCTTCCCCGAAATCGCCCCCCTCGGAAAGGAAGACCAGAGCCGGCAAGAGGAAGGCGGCCTCGGGCCCCTTGGAGGATCGACCCATGGGGACCGGGCCCGGCTCCGACGGGCTGGACGAGAACACAGAGCTCACGGAGACCTACTGCGCCAAGAAGTGGCACTCCCTGTGCAACTTCTTTGTGAATTTCTGGAACGGCTAAGGCTGCGGGTCTGGGAGGGGACGTGGGACAGGTGTGCAGGAAGAGGATGTCAGCGCGGTTGGGGCAGGGAAGCTAAGAGCATCTTAGACCAAGGGGTACCGGGATAGAGGGTGGAGAAGTCCGGATTCTGGAATGGGGCAGGGGAGGGCGGGGAGCTGGGACTGAAGGGTAGGGGATATGGAGAATTTCTGAAGCAGTAGAAAAGCTTTGTTTGTTTGTTTTTGTTTTTTGAAAACTTGAAAAATTTTTGAAGAGTCTCAATTTTGATTAAAAGCAGAAGAAATAGTGGAAACAGAAATGGGCGTACATTAAATATGCAAAAACTGTAGGCTGGGGAGAGATACACATAGGTTGAGAATAAGAGGGAAGTAGTGATTAAAGTGATGTGACTCCCCTATGGGAAGCAGGATTCAATGTACATTAACAATTTATATAAAAATGTAATCATGACCAATGAATAACCAAGGCCAGGCAGAATTGTTCAGTGTGTTTTTTTTTTTTTTTTTTTTTTTTTTGTATCTGTTTAGCTGACAAGATGACAGAATTTTTTCCCCTTTCTGTACTGTTATGAACATTGGTGTAGCTTGGCATCACAGATCACTTTTATGGGGATAGGTCAGAACTGGCTCCAAGAAGAGATTTTCAGGATGATTGCCTTTCAATTCTTTTAGAAGTGTTCCTTTTTAACTGAGTGTTGCCTAATGTTCTGAAACTTTCCTATTAACCATCTAAATTCAGAAATGTAGAAGTTGAATGCTCTAGTAGGTCTTTTTAAAGCAAACCAACAAGTCCCTTTACATTGATCATTCTTTTAAGAACAGCGAAAATGTGAAGATCTCCTCACTTTGACCATTCTCTCTTTCATGTAATTAACTGCTAATGTATTTCAGTGTTAATGTGATATAATGATTGACTTTGCACTTGTTAGGTGCACAATAAAAACTGTCTGATTAGATTTAAAGAACCAGCAAGGCAATGGAAATTCTGCTGCCTTTGATTTCCTTGCAAGCACACCTTAAGTTCTGAAACACGAATCATGTTTAAGATTCCTTCTTACTTTCCCTCCTTCCTTTTTTCTTCCGATTTGGATTAGTTGTCAACATTTAAAAATTATATAATTACATATGAAAATTCAGTCTGGTTGTCTTGAAAAATCGGTTCTGGCAACACTGGATTTACCTTCCCACAGGGAAACAATTGATTGTTGACTGGCTCTCTTTAGGTAATCAACTTTATTAATTTATATTACCAGCCTGAGATCTCTAGATATTTAAATCACCCCTCAATATGAAGCTTGTACCTTTTTCCGGACCAGTTCTTTTCACCCCTCCTCTTTTAAAATTATAGTAAATGCAACAATTGCATCCTGATGTTTTCCCTCTTTGACCTGCCTCCAGAAAATGTAAGCTATTTTATACTTATTCTATACATTCTTGTATTCACACAATTCTCAAAACATTCAGATTGAACATACTTTCAGGTCAAGCTTATGAGTTCACATTCTGACTAACATTGACCTTTAGATAAAATTCATTATGGCCAAAAAAGGGAAACTTGGGGACCTAGAGACCACTCCCCCAAAATATGGACCAACATATGCTTTCTCAAAAAAGCCTAACAAAAAGCAAGTGTACTCAGAAAAGGGTATTGAAAATGAAACTGGAACTGCCTAGAACCATGAGTAGAATTGGTATTTACCTCTCCTACTGCTAATTCCTGTGTACCCTTTCACAATCCGATGAATTTTTCTCTAAGAAAACTCTGTAGGTCCAAGAACACCAAGAGCTACTCCCTGTGTTCCTTTGCTTTTCAAGAAGAGATGTTCCCACTCTCCGGTGGGAACAAAGAAGGACTGACAGGAGCCAGCTGCTTGAAGTGGGAGGAAAATTGACAGATCTTCCTGAGTGACCATGGCTAAGTCCCAGAGTCTTCAAGACTGTACATTTAGAGAGTTGGACTGGGTTAAATCTGAGGTTCCTGAAGTACACTATTATCATTCTAGAATCCTAAACGTAGTCTTGCATAAGTAACATGGGAATATCATGCTATAACACAAGAAGATCATGGACATCAAAAGGATTCAGAGGAAGGCAGATGAATAGCCAGGGAAATAGAGAAGACTTCCACATCTGGAGCATCTAGAAACATTTGGGAGAATAGATGAGAAGGATCCTGCAGGTGGTAGACAACAGGATCAAACTCTAAAATAACAAGGAGATGAACTGGGGAAACTGAGTATTCTCTGCTACAGGTGCCATTGGAAATAAAGGGAGAGTTGCCAGGGTGCACCCAGGTTTACTGTCAGTGCTGGGATCATCAGGGGCATCAAGTAACAAGGGACTTGCAGCTTGGTCTATGGGAGATAGGGAACTTATCACAGACATTGAATCATTTTTTGTTGTTGTTCTACTTTCCAAGTTACTTAGCACAGGGGGAACTGACATTATATTTATGTATTCCAAACTCAGTTTACCTTTCTGAACTCCTGTGTTTTATTTTGTTTCGTTTTGTGTGTGTGTGTGTGTGTGTGTGTGTGTGTGTGTGGTGGGTATCAAACACAGTCCTCACACATGCTAGGCAAACTCTTCACTAATGAGCTTCATTCCAAGCCTGAACTCATCTTTAGGCAGAATCTTTTCAACTTCCAGTTTCCTTAGGTTCACTCTTTTGGTTTGCCCTATACACCACCAACATATTCATCCTTCTAAAACATTTCATCCAATGACTCATAATTTTAATTAAATACCAGTGCCTTATCTGCATTATAGCCTAAGGTAAAAGGAAAACCAGTAATAATGATCCTATCTTTATTTGACAATTCAATATTCTGTTCAATGTGGATTGTTTTGCATTAATTCCAATGTTTTAAAATGTTATATTAAAATAGCATTTATCTTGATTACTCTTTTTTTTTTTTTTTTTTTTTTGTCTTTCCTTAACATTTTGCATTCAAGGCTAGAGCCTTATCTTATTTGCCTCCTTCTAGTGCTGACCCTGGGAGGCGCTCCTGTGAGGTGGGCAAATACCAGTATTGGAGTCAGACAGAACTGGTTTGAATATTACTTCTGACTGCCACTTACTCTCAGTTACTTTGAGAAAGTTGGTTAATCTGTCCATTTTACTCTCTTCTCTTGTTAAATGAGAATAGTAGCCAACTTGCAGCATTATTATGAAGAATAAACTATGTTCTGTATCAGTTATTTCCCAGTACCATAAATACTTGAGGCATAAAATGTACCCAACAAATATTAATTCTTCTTCTCTTAGAGAATGGTAAATTTAAAAATCAATTAATTAAATGATAAATAAAGGGGTTAGGGATGTAACTCAGTGGAAGAGTGTGCGCTTTGCATGCATAAAGCCCTGTGTTGAATCACCAGTACCACAACACACATACACAATGAATAATGTCTAGTACCAAAGAAGGGGGGCAGGCATATCCTATATAGTACCCATCTTTAATCAATTTGAATTTAAGATTATATCATAAAATTATTATAAAACATCAAAAACACAAATTAGGTTTCTACATGTAAGAGATTAGAAAAATGAATGATGAGTGTAGGTGTGATTATCTGGGAAGGCTGTTTGGGAATTATTTTATTGTGCACACATGCTAGTGTATCTGCAAGATACATACAATTCATGGATTGAAGGATATATGCACTTAGGATTTTGAAAAATATTGCCATATTGCTCCCCACCATAGTATTGTATAACTGAAACTCCCATGAAGCTGGGCATTGTAGCTCATGCCTGTAATACCAGCAACTCAGGAAGCTGAGGTAGGAGGATTGCAGGTTTGAAGCCAGCCTCAGCAACATAGCGAGGCTATAAGGAACCTAGTGAGATCCTGTCTTAAAATAAAAAATAAAAAGGGCTGGGGCTGTGGCTCAGTGATTAAGTGCCCTTGAGTTCAATCCCTGAAGAGAGAGAGAGAGAGAGAGAGAGAGAGAGAGAGAGAGGAAACTCCCACGAAAACATTTTCATTAAACATTTTTTTTAAATGCAAGAGTATAAAGAGTAAAATGTAAAATCCTTCTGTACCTTCTCATTGCTCCCCATGCTCCCTCCACTACATAGAAGTTACCAATAACTGCTGCAACCTGGTATAAACCATCAGTTAGATAGTTTATAAAACCTTTGGATATAATAGATATTCAGACCACTTCTCTGTGGTCTATGGCTGAGGTTCTTAACTTATGGGCTATGCAAATCTTCATACTTTGTTCTCTTTAATTGTATACATGTATTTACATTTATAAATATGTTGATTTATTCTTTTTGCATAAATGAAGTCATAATTTACTTTTTTACATGATAATGGAGTTTGGAGATCTTTCTAAAGAGCACATTGAATATAAACCTCATTATTTCTCATTTGTACATAATATTAAGTAAGATAGGAAGTAATTGCAAAATCAAAATCACCTGTGCACTTCCACAAGGTTTCTTTTCTATTCTTATACTTCCTTAAATCATAATTATATTAGTTTCTAAGGCTGCTGAAACAATCACAAACTGGGTGGCTTAAACAACATAAATTTGTCTCATAATTCTGGAAACCACAGGTCTGAGATCAAGGTGCCTGCAAGGGTTGCTTCCTTTTGACAGCTGTGATAAATCTGTTTGGCATTCTTTGGCTTCTACCTATGAAATTTTCCCTGTGTCTGCCTTCACATTCCCCTCTCCCCTTTTAAATTAAGACATGGGGTCTCACTATGTTGCTCAGGCTGATCTGGATTCCTGGCTCCAAATGATTCTCCAGCCTCCTGATTAGCACAGTAAGTTTCCCTTTTTTATGAAGACCCAAGTCCTATTGGATTAAAGGTCCATCCTACTCCTGAATTACCTCACATTAAATAATCGCATCTACTACAACCTTATTTCCATATAGGCTCACACCCTGAGGTACTGAGAATTAGGACTCTAATTAAATTTTGAGGGAACACAATTCAACCCGTAACAATAATAAATTTATCTGACTCTGCCTTTTGCCACAGAGAATCAGTCCTTTGTTATTACACCTAAGTAACATTTCCCTTTCTTATGGATATCGTTTCCACTGATTTTTTTTTTGTTTCAATTTTACCTAACTGCTAAGGTATCTAAGAAACAGGTCCAATTTGACTGTAAATTCACTGAGCAGACATGAGAAATGTCACAATGTGCTTGGCATGCTGACAGTCTGCCATACAGTTTCAACCCAGAAGCAAATCTGAATGGGAATATCATTAGATTCATAAAATGCTAATTTTTCACCACATCTCATTGCCTGAGCATACTGTTACCTGTAAGATGTGTCTTAATTTTCCACATTCTGCTTACTGAAAGAAAAACCTCCCTTCTTGATATTCACACAAAGTTCAAGGTGAAAACAAGAAACCCTGAAAAGGTCATGCTGGAAGCAAAAGGCAGTCAGATCGACCTCAAAGAAAATAAGCAATGGAAGTTCTAGGGGAGAATCAATTTCCTTGCCCTTTCCAACTTTTAGAGACTGCACACATTCCTTACACCACAGTCTTCTTCATCTTCAAAGTCAGCAATCATCTCATTTCAACTTCTGTTTCCATCACCATTTGCCTCCCTATTTTTTAATTAAAAACATCTTTGTAAGCATATGAAGTTCAGTTTGTTAGCAACCTTAACAATTCATTTGTAACTCCAAAATTATTACCAAGCTTCTGCAATCATTTGTGGACATGGGTATACACAGAATGGTGAAAAAATTGAGTCATCTGACATACTTGTTTCCAACTAAGATACAAGACTTCACGCTGCCTCCTTGGTTTAGTTATTTTAAAAAAATATTTTTTTAGGCACCAAGGATTGAACTCAGGAGCATTCAACCACTGAGTCACATCCTCACACTGTTTTTGTATTTTATTTTGAAACAGGGTCTCACTAAGTTATTTAGGGCCTAATTAAGTTGGTGAGACTGGCTTTGAACTCACGATTGATTGTCCTGCTTCAGCCTCCTGAGCTGCTCAGATTACAGGCATGCACTATCAAGCCAGCCTTGGTTCAGTTCTTATACTATAAATATAAATATATCTCCTTTACATGATATTATTCATGCCATGGTTTCTTTCTCTCTCTCTCTTTTTTTTTTTTTTTTTGCATTTTTGTGCCCTTTGTTAGTTATTTTGCAGTTTAAAATAATCCCCAAGCATAGTGCTGAAGTGCTGTCTAGCTTTCCTAAGTCTGAGAAGGCTGTAATGTGCCATACATTTATTGATAAGCTTCTTTCAGCACTCTTGGAAACTGTTTATAGTGCTATTGTCCAGGAGTTTCAATGTTAATGAATGAATCTTTAAACAGAAACATACATAAATTATGTATCATATGGTTGATGAAAACGTTTTGATCAGAGGTTTACAGAAACTTAATCCTGTACATTCCCTAGGAGCAACGGTTCAGTATTTGCTAATTAAATGTTCACACTGACTCTATAGAATGTCATATCACAAATAATGGAAATCAACTGTATATCTTATTAAAGCTCCTGTATTCTGAGATTTTCCTTTATCATAACTAATGCAAGATTCTAGTGCAGTTTCTATTAGTCAAAAACAAATGCCGATCTGGGTATGGTGGTGTTTACCTGTAATCCCAGTTACTTGGGAGACTGAGGTCAGAGGATTGCAAGTTCAAGGCCAGCCTTGGCAATTTAGCAAAGCCCTCAGCAACTTAGCAAGATCCTGTTTCAAAATAAAAAGAACTGAGGATATGCCTCGATGGTAAAGCACTCCTGTGTTAATCCCCAGTACCAAAACCAAAACAAATACTGTGTTTAATAATACTTAGGTGTACATCATATTCTTGTCTCTGTAGGAAATACACAACACAATTAGTAATATCTGAAGAATTTAATAAAGGAACTATTTATAAACGTGTAGAGTAAGGGGACTGTCTTTCCAAAAACTTCAGAAAGTGGCCTTGTTTTGAAACAGGGTCTTTGCAGATGTAATTGGTTAAGATGAGGTCATAGTAGAGTATGGTGATTCTTGAATCCATTTTGATTGGTATCCTTATAAGAAGAGAAGAGACAGATGCAGAGGGAGGAAGGTCAAGTGAAGAAGGAGGCAAAGACTGAAATTATGAACATACAAACCAAGAATTGCCAGCAGCCACCAGAAACTAGAAGAGGCCAGAAGGATTTTTCCCTAGGGTCTCCATTCGGAATGAGCATGGCCTTGTTGGCACCTTGATTTCAGACTTCTAACCTCCAGAACTGTGGGAGAATAAATTTGTGTTAGCTTAGGCTGTGCTGATGTGATGCTTTGTTGTGGCAGCTCTAGGAAACAAATACAGGGACTGATGAGGAGTCATGAGACTCCCGGGACTTGCAATAAATGGAAGCTATTTCCAACCCTAAGACCAAAGGGGCGAGGGAGGAGTGATTTCCAGAGCAGAGAGAGAGGGAATGAGATGGGGATGGGGTTGGGGAAGAGTGAGCTGGAGCTGCAGGAAAAGTTTGCTTAACAGGAACTATAGTCTTAGGTACATAAATGCAACTGTTGTTAATTCCTGGCCTATTGGAAAGAACCCAAGAGAAAAAATAAATACTTTGACTTCTCTCTCCAACTACTCTTCAATCTTCTGTCTCCACTTTTCGTGGACTAGACGTGATCAGAAGCCAGAGACAAGGGGATCTTGTAGATGCAAGGCTTAGTGGTCTAAAGCATTGTGGAAGGGGAGGAGGAGAGAGATCTGAAGAGACAAGACTATCTAGTGGCAAGTCATCATTTAGTTGGTGGTGTATTTTTACCTTCTTAATGTCACATTAAAATGGCATGGATTTGTTATACCTGACAAAAACAAGACCATTCAAGCCGTTCACGTAAAGCCAAAAGAAGCCTTTAAGATAGCTGGCCAGCGACGACTACCCGTACACCTAAAAGCGGTGTGCGGGGCGGGGGGAAGGCACACCAGTTCCTTCATTGCCAGTAGTTATAGGGAGGGGGAGAAATTAGGGTGAGCAGTCCCTCCTTCCTGTATTAGGGAGGGGTGGGGATTGTCTCTCCCTCCTGTTAGGGAGGGGGTCATCTCTCCCTCCTGATGGTATTTGAGAATTTTCTTTCTTTTTGGGGAGTATAACAGATTACAATTATTGAGCTTTAATTCAGCAAAATACAATTATAAAGACTCAACCTGTGTGTAGTAGAATGCTAGATATTCACAAAAATATAAACTTATTAAATAGCATTCCATGTCCAGGGAAAGGGATAGGTATAATAAGTGAAGATCGACAGTGTAGCCAAACTGACAAATGAATATTTTACAACTGAATGTGTACACACTGGACTGATCTGTTGAGGACTTCACCAGAGGTCATGCTCATGGCCCATAGCATGAATATAAAGACACCCATAACTAGTTTCATTGCTGCTCAGTTCTGGTCAGACTACAGCATTAAGTCCCACCCTGAACAAAGAGATACAGAAACTTTGAAGAGAATCCATAGGAGAGGCACAAAGATGAGAGCATCTTTGGGGAAAGGTATAATGAGACCTTTAAGAAGCATATGACAGTGGTGCATGCCTGTCATCCCAGCTGCTTGGGAGGCTGAGGCAGGAGGATCACAAGTTCAAAGCCAGCCTCGGCAACAGCAAAGTGCTAAGCAACTCAGTGAGACCCTGTCTCTAAATAAAATACAAAATAGGACTGGGGATGTGGCTCAGTGGCCAAGTGCCTCTGAGTTCAATCCCCATTCTCCCCCCCAAAAAAAACAAATGACAAAATGTAAATTAGGGGAGATGTTGTAAGGAATAAAGGAGGAGGGTGCAGGAGTAGGTGGGAAGAAGCTCTGAGTCATATGCAAGCTGAGTGGGAAGAAGGAGAATTGGCTAAGAAGAACCTCAGCTTTGTGCAGTTCTGAGAACATCTTAGCATGCCTATGGGGAGTCCCAGCACGCAGATTGCCCATTGAAGGAGCCCCACCCTGGACAGGAATGGCCTGGTTCTAGCTCTCCTGCAGGCACAGTCATTGAAGGGAATGTCTCAATGAGAGCATGCTCTTGGTGATAATACTGGTGGATACTGAAGATGCTCTTGTTGGAAATGGTCAGTTAACCACACTCCTCACAGAAGGCTCTTACTTAGAGGGAGTAGGCACTCCCATGGCTGCTAAGAGCATTTAGAAAGAGAATAATGTTTCAGTTTGACTGAGGCAGGATTTGGGTATTTATTTTTTCTTCCTCTCTATAAAAATATGTTATGGTGCCAGGCTAGGTGGTGCATACCTGTAATCCCAGCTGCTTGGGAGGCTGAGGCAGGAGGATCATGAGTTCAAAGCCAGCCTCAGCAAAAGCGAGGCACTAAGCAACTCTGAGACCCATACAAAATAGGGTTGGGGATGTGGCTCAGTGGTTGAGTGCTCTGAGTTCAATACCTGGTACCCCACCCCAAGAAAACAAAATGTTATGGCTGAAAGGTATTCAGAGTGTAGACAATGGAGACCAACATATATGAGTTCCAGTCCTGGTGTTACCACTAACAGTTGTGTAACCTTGGACAACTCTTTTCATCTCTCTGAGCCTTGGTTTTCCCATTCATAAAATAGGGAGGATAATAATAGTACCTTCCCCACAGGGTTGTGGAGAGCATTAAACTAAATGATCATGTAAAGTACAGTGCTTAACACATTGCAAAAATGTGATAATATATTATTAGGGTACACTTTATGTATCCAACGTGGGCATCTAAAGGGAACTTTCAGTTGAAGAGCATTTACACAAAATGGTGATCAGCAACTCTTCATCTCAGCTTGGAACAGCATAAAAAGATTACGGAAGGATTGAGGATGTAGCTTAAGATTGAGGAGGTAGAGCTTGTGCTTAGCATGTGCGAGGCTCTGGGTTCAATCATCAGTGCACACGCAGACACCAAAAAAAACTAAAACAACAACAACAACAACAACAGAAACGCAAAGCCAAACAAAAACAAAGAAAAAGAAAGAAATGAGTGAGGAATGTGTAGGTGAAGAAGAGAGAATTATGTGACCATAAGAACAATATGTAGCACTTGCATCTTTAAATGTGAAGGCACAGGATCTCCTTCAATATGGAGGACTAGAAAGAAAATGAAAATGTTTCTGTCCAGGAGTTCATATGTGGTCTTGGAGTCTAGGGAACCACAGCTGACCTCCCAGCTCCACAGCTTTCTTATAACTTCAAAGAACGATTTTCTTTAGTTCCTGACCAAAGCTTACAGCTGCAGGGCTTTGATGAACTTACCCAAGTTTTGTCCCTCCCATGACCTTTGGCTCATCACATTCAGACTTGTCCCCATTTCAAATTGTAAAAGCAGCCATAAAAGCAGACCAAGATCCTCTTCTCCTACTTAAAGAAAGAAGCCTACTTTATCCATATTTGGGAGCTGAGCTCAGTAGTAGCATGGGTGATGCCCTGAGATTGATCCCCAGCACTGAAAACAACAATAACAAAAAACAGTATTGGAGGTCATCAAATATAGACAATCATAGTGGACGATACCATTAATAATAGCAACACATGGTTAAATACCTAAGAGTGAACTCAATAAGAAATATGGGAAAACTGTTAGAAGAACATATAAATACTTCTGAGCGCAGAAAAGAAATGCTGAAATAAGTGAAAACATATGGAATAATTATTAATTTAAAAAATGTCAATTCTCCCTGGAGAAAAAAATATATATATTTTAAATTATGTATACATATATTAAAATTGTATGTAATTATGTTATTATAATCATAGTATCAATGGGATTTTGGGATGTGCAAACTAGGCACACTGATTCCAAAGTTCCCATGGATAACCAAAGTGAATTTGGGAGTTGGAGGGAGGCAAGATTGCATGTTTCAGAGAGAGAGAGAGAGAGAGAGAGAGAGAGAGAGAATGACAGAAAGATGCTTTCATTAGGGGGTACAACTTGAAATGACTAAATACAGAGTTTCCCAGAAGAATGTTGGCAGCATAGTGCAAAACAATGTAAGTGATGTGTGTATGTTGGGGGGGGGGTGCGTTTCTAGGTAACCACAGGGACTCCCCTTGAAAGGCTTGAAGCTTCCAACCAGCACTTCACTTGACAGTGGCTGCCTTTGAGCTGGGTAGTCATGTGATTGTGGTGGGGCTGAAGATCCTAAACCTTTGATCCATATGTTCTTTTGTTCCTGGGCACAATGATTTCAATGAGAACAATTCTCCAAATGGAGATAGAGATAGGGCCCTGTGCACTGATTTTTAAAGATGTGGGGAGAGAAGTAAAGGGAAGAGCATTAGTATGGAATTCCCAGAAGGGTGAAATGTCAAAGTTTTGCTTAACCATGTACTGTGTAAGTATTCCTTGGTAGTGCCATGGAATGAAATACAGAATTTAGAGGCAGCTATTTCCTCTCTTCTTATCCCTTTCTATTATTGCCCAAAGCTCAGGAATGCTCTCAATTAAACAAAACAAAACAAATAAACAAAAAGAAAATACACACTCTCACACACAGTCACACAGAGCACAGAGGCTTGGAGCATTTTGAAACTTGTCAACAGTAGATGCCCCTAGAGGAAAGAGGATGTTTAGTACAATTCTGTCTTTAATTCCTTACCTCACATCATTAGTCTCAACCACATAGATATGCCGGTATGCAACCAATTTCTTTATTTATTTTTTCTTTTCTTTTCTGTTTTTTTGTTTTTGTTTTTGCTTTTTTTTTTTTTTTAAACTGGGTCTCCTGAGTTGCTGAGGAAATTGCAATCCTCCTGCTTCAGCCTCCTGAGTTGCTGGGATTTCTTAGATGGGTTTGGATATTCCTGCAAAGCCCCTTTAAGATCTGTAACACAAACCCTCAGGAAAATTTGGAGGATGAAACCACTTTGTGGAACTGTGGTTGCCTGGCACCCACAGAGTTACAAATTTTTTAGTGAAGTACCCAGAATGAATGACCTGCATATATGATTAGGGTGTGTGTGTGATTAAAAGTAAGAAAGCTACCTTAGGAAGGTGCATATCAAAAACTGAGAGCTAGAGTTATTTTTCTAGCAGGACAATAAGCCTCATGGGACCAGCTGGTAGGATATAAGAGAGGGGCCAGCAGGAGCATTTGAGCCACAGCCTCAAACTTTGGCTGCTACCTAGTGGTAAATTTGTTTGACAGCGCAGAGGAGGCCTCCTCTTTTAATAGCTGTGTAGTTTCATTCACCAATAAAATAATAATGACAACTGTTGTTTAATACCTAACTGATCTTGAATTTTGATCTTGTTTAGAAAATAATTTAGCCTGTGACTACTGTATTATTTTGTTAATGTAGTCTTATAAAGTTCAATATAGCATAAAAATTCCTTGATTAACCACTTAATTGTTTATCTTAAAGTTTGCTATTATGTCCTAATTGAAGTTCATAGACTTCCTGGTACTTGTTAAATATAGAAAGTGAGGGGAGCTTCCAAATATTTGAATATGTAGTGGTTCCTGAAGAGTGCTGTATCTGGAGAGGGTATGGAAGCGCTCTTCCTCTTCCCTAATACCTCACCCTGTGCACTTTTTCATCTGCATTCTTTAAAATAAACCGGTAAAGCCCGGCATAGTGGTGCATGACTGTAATCCCAATCACTTGGTAGGCTGAGACAAGAGGATTTTGAGTTCAAAGCCAGCCTCAGCAAAAGCAAAGCCCCTGAATTCAGTGAGACCCTGTCTCTAAATAAATACAAAATAGGGCTGGGGATGTGGCTCAGTGGTTGGGTGCCTCTTAGTCCAATCCCTGACATGAAAAAAAATTTAAAAATAAAAAAAAACCACTAAATGCTAGTTATACATAATATTGTACTCTTTTGCAGTGCTGGGGAGCAGAAGCTGCAGTTTCCAGTCAATCATGGTCACAAGGAGAAACAATGAATTCTCTATATGTATTATATTTCCAGTAATTTTTTTTTGATACAGGAGTATCAGACATAAGCCTTGCAATGGGGTGAGGAAAGAAATTTTTTCTCCTCTCTACTACTTATTATTATTATTATTATTTTTTTAGCCAGACAAGTTACTAATTTTGCAAAGAGAAAAGGAAACGTGAAATTTCTTCTAAAATCATTGTCCTTAGGGCTGGGGTTGTGACTCAGTGGCAGAGCATTCACATAGCACGTATGAGGTATTGGGCTCGATTCTCAGCACCACATAAAAAAATGAAGTAGATATTGTGTCCATCTACAACTAAAAATATTTTTTAAAAAATCATTGACTTCAGGAGACTGGAAAAAGTGTGAGCTACTCCATTCACAGCAGAGTTATGCTCTAAAAAGTTGATTCAATGAGATTAATATAAAGAAAATGTTTATAATGATAAACAACCTACCACTGTCTGTCATTTACTGATACTAGTTATCCTTTGATTGATCTTGAAAATACATGTGTTCTCAGAAAGTGCATGCACATACACAAAAAGAGAAAAATTATTTATTACCCCCTTTAAGCATTTGGTTACATAAGAAGATTCTATTTTGTTTTAGGTGTAAAACAAATCAAGCCTCATGAAACCTATCTTGTATACCTTGTGGAACTTTAAAAGAATTTGTTCTAGTGCTGGGGATGTAGCTCAGTGATAAGTGCTTGCCTAGCATGAGTGAGGCCCTGGGTTCAATCCCCAGCACTAAAAAAAAAAAAAAAAAAAAAAAAAAAAAAAGAAAATTTATAGAAAAAATTGTTCTTTGAGAAATGAAAATTTTTCTGACCTAATTGTTTCCTTGCCTACTCCACCTGGTTCAAAACACCATGAAAAAAAAATGGATGCTGGTATTATAAAAATAGCCTATACACAATTCATCCTAATAAGTCTAGCATTAACCATGTAGTCAGAAAATAGGAAGACACTGAGACTAACAATAAATGAAAGTCTTAAATAAGTAAAAATAAGTAAGTATTGAACATGAGAGCTCAAGTCTAAGGTGAGAGGGTCCTTACTGAGCTCTATGACCTTAATGTTGGTGCCAGCTCAGTTTTTGTTTTTCTAAGTAAATTAGTAATTTCATTTAGAATTCTTCATTCCACACAGTGACCATTTTATTTTATTATTTCCTAACTGTCGTATCTGTTTGGCTGTTTTAGTTTTAACTTTTGAAGTCATAGTTACTAAATCTAGAAAGTTCCCATTATTTATGTAAATAATATGCTATTAAGGCCATGAAAAATGTCACAACGTATGACTAAGTATTAGACACATATTATTATTTTAGGATGATTACATTAATGTTTTATATTAGCCTTTAGTTGTCATTGTGAATCTATCAATAGCTGCTAATTCAGCCTTTTTTTAAAAGTTCCAATAATTGCATATACTTTTTTGGTTTTGTTTTTGCTTAACGAACAAGTGACAGTCATATACTTTTTTTTTTTTCTGTACTAGGGATTGAACTCAGAGGCACTCCACCACGGAGCCACATCCCCAGTCCTATATTTTGTATTTTATTTAGAGACAGGGTCTCACTGAGTTGCTTAGGGCCTCAATAAATTGCTGAGGCTGGCTTTGAACTCGCAATCCTCCTGTCTCAGCCTCCTCCTGTCTCAGCCTCCTGAGCCTCTGGGATTACAGGCGTGTGCCACCGCGCCTGGCTGACAGTCATATAATTTTAGCAATGAACTTAAATGTGTCCTTTCATAAGTTTCTTCACCGGCCAAAGCTAATCATGAATTTGGTTGTGAGACCTGAAAGTAGCTACAGGATATTTTGTCTTTGTGTTTAGCATATAAAAGCCAATTTCTAGTTTCTCATTTGAAGGAATTTGATGTAAAGTAAAATATTATAATTTCTGCTGGGTTCATTCAATGGAAAATTGGATAATCATTCTTTTGATTCAAATTGTGTTTTGCTAGAAACATTTTCACGTTGCCAGAGGATGAAATGGCCATTTTTCCAGGATGCTTATCCAAAAACTACAGTAAAGTTCCAGAGATCTCTTCTTCCCATCCAATTTGTCAATTTCATGGATATAATTTTATCCACTTCCTAATAGTTCAGAGTAGCATTTGAGCTTTCTTATTTGTGGTTTAATAGGAATAATTCTTTCTTATCCTCATTGATTTGCTTTATTATTATATCTCCATTTAGTTAAGAATGGGAAGGTGCAGCCAGGTGTGGTGGTGCACACATGTAATCTCAGCTACCTGGGAGACTGAGGCAAGAGGATTCCAAGTTTGAGGCCAGCCTGGGCAAGTTGGTGAGACCCTGTCTTAAAATACAATAAAACACTGGGGATTTAGCTCAGTGTATGAAAACCAGAGTTCAATCCCTAATATTGCAAAAAAACAAGAATTCGGAGGTACAAAACATTTCATTCATTTGTTCAAGCTGATGATTTGATGAGAATAACTTTTTATCCAAATTTAATTAAGTAACTAAATCATCAGTAGTAAAAAAAAATTCAAATTTTCTGTTTGTCTGTTTGTACATTTAAGATAATCATATGTTTTTTTCTTGCTTTGTTTTGTTTTTTGTACTAGGGATTGAACCCAGGAGTGCTTAACCACTCAGCTACATACCTAGACCTTTTTAGTTTTTATTTTAAGACAGGGTCTCATTAAGTTGCTTAGGAGCTCATAAGTTGCTGAGGGTGGCTTTGAACTTGTGATCCTCCTGCCTCAGCCTCCCTAGCAGCTAGGATTACAGGTATGCACCAGCTAAGATAAACATATCTCACAGTTTAGAGTGTTAAAAAATACAAACAGGTCACGTTAATAACTTTTTATTTCCTTCTTTTCCTTTCAGTTTTTTTTCTATTCTGAGTTTCATTTTGATACTTTCTAGTATAGTCTTAACTAATACTAATTCTCTCAGTGAACTAAGGGGTTAAAAATAAAAGTGGGCCTGGACATGTAGGTCAAGTGGTGGATGCCTTGAGGCCTTGGATCCTCAGCAATTAAAAAAATTAAAAATTAAAATAAGTAAAATGTAATAATATCTGATTGTTACAAAATTCATGATGTTTATTGAAAAGATGTGAATTTTTAATAATGAAAAAATCCAGTCATTTAAATTATTTTCACATTTTCAAAAAGGTCATTTCCTCCTAAAATATTAGAATATACTACCTATTAAATTCAAAGAAAGGCTGAAGGTGTAGCTCAGTGGGGGAGCACTTGTGAGAGGCTCTGGGTTTAGTAGCCAGCACTGCAAAAACAAAACAAAAAGGCCTTTAAATTAAAAGGAAAATGCAAAACAAATACTTTCAAATCAAAATTACTTAAATAAACCTAAAACTCTCATTCATTTTTTGAAATTTTATTAAATATACAATTATTACTAATGCTTGTATTCAAAGTCCATTTCTCATTGCTGATGGAAAACTCTTTAGTGTTTCATGCACATCATGTTCCGACCCATAAATTTAAGAGTTATATGAATTATTTACTAATAAAAAAAAGTTAGGTGGTACCTGTATTGTGAACACTGCTCTTATTCATGGATACTTCCATAAACATAAATTGGAACACAGAAGAGAAGAAAATTGTCTTGTAGTGCTACCAGGAAATAAATAGTAATAAAAAGTCACAGTGCAAGAATCTATTGCATTTCTGCTGAGAGGAAGGATTGACATGTTAATTCATCTCTTCTGACTCCTAAGGATTTTTGCTGACAAACTATTCCTCACACTCGGAAGAAAATCAATCCCTAGCCGGGCGCGGTGGCGCATGCCTGTAATCCCAGCACTTGGGAGGCTGAGTCAGGAGGATCGCGAGTTCAAAGCCAGCCTCAGCAATTTAGCGAGGCCCTAAGCAACTCAGTGAGACCCTGTCTCTAAATAAAATACAAAATAGGGCTGGGGATGTGGCTCAGTGGTGGAGTGCCCTGGGTTCAATCCCCCATACCAAAAAAAAAAAAAAAAAAAGAAAAGAAAATCAACTCCTAAGATCAGGAGCATTAACCGTTACCTTATATTTTGAGGACACAGGCCAAGAAATAGGGAGAAGTACTTCTCTGACGTCTACAGTGCTGTCACAAAAGTGGATATTTAAGGTTATAGGCCAAGTTGTGCTATAACCAAGCCCTCCCAAGTAACAGAGGTACCTACATGCTCTTTTTCTCAAAAAAAAAAAAATTAAAATAATGAATTTGTTTCTCAGAGTTCTGGAAATTGGAAGGTCCAAGATTAAGGTATCCGCAGATTTGTTGTCTGATAAAGGCACTGGTTCTACCCTCACCTGGCAGAGGGGAAAGGCAAGTCTCTTCAACCTCTTTCCTTTTCACATTTGTTTTTGTTGTGCAGTATAGTTGTATATAATGATGGGATTGGTTCTTCCATATTCATACATACACAGAATATAACAATATAATTTGGCCAGTATCACTCCCCAGCACTTATCCTCTGGTGATCACCCTTTGATTTTCATGAGATACCCATCCCTCACCATTCTTTTCTTTTTCCTCTCTAGCTTCCACATGAGAGAAAATATATGATCCTCCACTTTCTGAGTTTGACTTATTTTGCTTAATATAATGTTCTCAAGTGCCAACCATTTTCCTGGAAATGACATAATGTCATTTTTCTTTATGGCTGAATAAAACTCTGTTGTGCGTATACACGTATTTTTTATTCATTCTCCTGCTGATGGACACCTAGGCTGGTTCCACATTTTTGCCATTGTGAATTCTGCTTCTGTAAACATAGATATGCATGTACCACTACATTATGGTGACTAATTCTTTAGGATGAATACTGAGAAGTGACATAGCTGAGTCATATGGTGGTTCCATGCCTCGTCTCTCAAGGAACCTCCATACTGATTTCCACGGTGGTTGTACTAATTTGCAATACCACCAACAGTGTAAAAGTGTTCCTTTTTCTCCACACCCTCTCCAGAACTTATTATTGTTTGTATGCTCAATGACTGCCATTCTCAGTGGTGTGGAATTTTCATTTCACTAATGACTAATGATATTGAACATCTTTTTCATATATTTGATGGCCATTTGTATTTCTTTTTTTGAAATGTGTCTGAATTAAAATTAATTTGCCAATTTACTAAATGGCTTTTTTTTTTTTTGGTGTTCAGTTTTTTTGTGTTCTTTATTTATTCTAGACATTAATCCTCTAGCTAGGATTTTCTCCCAATCAGGTTCTCTCTTCACATTCTTAATTGTTTCCTTTGCCATGCAGAAGCTTTCAATTTGATGACATCTCATTTATTAACTCTTGACAATTTCCCCTGAGCTTTAGGGGTCCTATTGAGAAAGTCATTGCCTATACCTATATATTGGAGTGTTGATCCTATGTTTTCTTCTGGTTTTGGTTCTAATTCCTAGATCTTTCACCCATTTTGAGTTGATTTTTGTGCAGGGGGTGAAATAAGGGTCTAGTTTCATTCATCCCCAGCATCGTTTGTTAAAAAGGCTGTCTTTTCTCCAATGTATGTTTTTGGCACCTTTGTGAAGGATCAGTGGACTTTAGATGTATAGGTTTGTCTCTCTGTCTTCAATTCTGTACCACTAGCCTATGTGTCTGTTTTTATGCAAGTGCCATGCAGTTTTTGTTACTACAGCTTTGCAGTATAATTTGAAGTGGGATATTGTGATGCCTCTAGTGTTCTTTTTTGACTTAGAATTGCTTTGGATGTTCTGGGTCTTTTATTCTTTCAAATAAATTTTAGGACTTTTTTCTAATTTTGTGAAGAATGTCATTGGTATTTTGATGGCGATTGCATTGAATCTTCATATAACTTTGGTATTACAGAATACTTTGGTATTATGGCCATTTTAACAATATTAATTCTGCCTATCCATGAACAGGGAAAATCTTCCCATCTTCCTATGTCTTCAATGTTCTATAATTTTTATTGTAGAGGTCTTTCACCTTTTGGTTAAATTTATTCCTAGGGGCTTTTGCTGTGTATTGTTTTGTTTTTAGGCCATTGTGAGTGGGATTGCTTTCCTGATTTCTTTCTCAGTAAATTAATTACTGGTATATAGGAAATCTACTGATTTTTGTAGGTTGATTTTGTGACCTACTAGTCAAATTTGTTTATTAGTTCTAGCAATCTTTTGGTGGAGCTCTTTGGATCTTCTAAGCATAGGATCATATCATCAGCAAGCAGTGAAAATTTGACTTCTTTCTTTCCCATTTTTACCGTCTTCTCTTATCTAATTGCTCTGACTAGAATTTCTAGCACTGTATTAAATAGGAGTGGTGAGAGTAGACAACCTTGTCCTGTTCCAGATTTTAAAGGAAATGCTTTCATTTTTTTCCCCATTTACTATGATGTTGGCTTTGGGTTTTTCATATGTAGATTTTGAGGTAGGTTCCTTCTATCCCTAGTTTCTTCAGTGGTTTTTTTTTTTTTTTTTATCATAAATGCATGCTAGACTTTGTCAAAGGTCTTCTCTGCATCTATTGAGATAGCTATGTGATTTTTGTCCTGAAATCTATTTAAGTGATGAATTACATGTATTGATTGGTGTATATTAAACCATCCTGGCATTTCTGGGATAAAACCAACCCATGTGCCCTTTAAATTTTTTTTGAACTAGGGATTGAACCCCAGGGATACTGAATCATATTCCCAGCTCTTTTTTATTCTGAGACAGGGTCTCTCTTAGTTGTTTAGAGACTTACTAAATTGCTAAAGCTGTCCTCTAACTTGTGATCCTCCTGCCTCAGTCTCCCAAATTGCTGGGATTACTGGTATGCACCACCAATTTTTTTTTTGTTTTTTGGAAATGTGTTTGCACTGTGCAGGGCCCTCTCCAGAGCAGGTTCAAGCAGAGGCCCTCCTGATCTGGCTATAAATGTAGTACTGCTCCTCTGAGGAGCTTATGCTACCTGTCCAAGCTTCAAGGATGCACAATATTTACCAACTATCCTGTGCATTCTAACCTCTGCCTTGTACTGCAGCCTCTTCTCAGGCACCAAACCCCTGTATAGAGCTGGAGAGGCTGGAACTGGTAAGACATTCTACTTACATGACTAAGAATGAAATCTTCACATGCCACTGCTATTCTCCAACTTGTATAAAATCTACTATCCAAAATTGTTTCCTTCAAATCCTTGCTTCTCCAGAATGGTGTCATACATACTTGTTTCTTAAAGTCTTTATTATAAAAAACTCATCAATAACAATTCACATCATCTGTATTTTTTTTATTTGCAAAACATTTTCTTGTACATCTCTTATTTACCTTGTGGGATAGCATTTAAAGGGTGAGACATCAGGTTCAGAGATATTCAGTAGAGTAGAGCTAGACCTTGAACCAAGGTCTTTCCAATACTGCATAGCTGTCTTATCATCAGGGCATAGACTTTGAACACACTCTACCAACATGTCAGTCCTTCATCCTCTAGGAAGAAATGTTTCTGTTCAGAGTAACTTTTTATCAGTTCCACATCCATAGGCTTTTGAATGCATCAGCCTTCACCCTTGACTAGAGGGGACCACTATCTGTGATCTTGTTAGACAGATGGGTATAACCTCACTTTATGGAGTGTCTGGTATATAGCTAGTACTTGGTACACATTTACTACAGATAAGCATGAAGAGAAAAGCTGTAGAAGGGTTGGAGATGTAGCTTAGTTGGTAGAGTGTTTGCCTTACAAGGACAAGGCCCTGGGTTCAATCCCCAGCACCCCAAAAGGGGGGAAAAAAGGCAATAGAACTATAGGAAAAGAAATAGGAGATCCTCATATGTGGTAGGAAGAGCCCTAGGATTTAGGGAAACTTTAAAATGTTTTTAATGATCACTTAAAAGAGAAAAAAGAGTGGTTTAATTTGGTTTTGATTGGAGTTTTTATAAAATAGCAAGAAAATCATTGGGATCTAAAGGAAGGTAAAGCAGGCTGGGGATGTAGCTTACTGGGAGAGCTCTTGCCTAGTATGCATGAGGCCCTGGGGTCCCAGAGCTGCAAAAAATAAATAAATCATGGGAGGTAAGGAAAAGAAAAAGACAAATAAAATAATCTTTAGGAGATATTTGGCTCTGGAGGAGAGGACCTGGGAAAGAAAACTGTTGCATCAGGGTTGGGTCAGTCCACAAGCCAGGGAAGTATAGCTGTCTGCATAGGAAACACAGGACATGTACCAGAAGCTCAGCAACAAAGGATTTCACGCAAAAGCTTAATTTAAAAATGTGCCAACTAGGGCTGGGGATATAGCTCAGTTGGTAGAGTGCTTGCCTTGCAAGTACAAGGCCTTGGGTTCAATCCCTGGCACCGCAAAAAAAAAAAAAAAAAAGGTGCTAACTAACCCCCCAGAGAAGACAGACCTAGAATAACTTCAGCCACCAAATGCAAATTTCAGACTAAAAATATCTATAAATGTTGAGGGGTGAAGGTTTTAGGTTCCTGGCAGAGGGTTTGAGGCCTTGGTGTGATCCCCGGAACAGTTTTAAAAAAAGAAAAAAAATTATCATAAAGAGCAAGTAACAATTAAATGTAATGCATGAATCCTTATGTACTCTGGATATTACAAACTTACTTAAAAGACACATTTTGAGCCAGGCACAGTGGCACACATCTGTAATCCAGGTGACTCAGGAGGCTGAGGCAGGAGGATTGCAAGTTCAAAGCCAGGCTCAGCAACTTACAGACCCTGTCTCAAAATTTAAAACAATGGCTGAGGAAGTGGCTGAGTGGTTAAGTGCCCTTGGGTTCAATCTCTGGTTAAACAACAACAACAATAACAACAACAACAACAAACCCTGATGTATTTCAGTAACAACTGTGAAAAGTTAAATATGACCTATATTTTAGGTTGAATCAATGATATTTTAGGTATTAGTATTGATCAATAACATTGTAATGTTATGTAAGAAAGCGTACTTATTCCTAGTTGCTGTATTGAATTATTTCTGGGCAAAGTATTATGAGGTCTACAATGTACTTTCAAATAATTCAGGAGAAAGAGATCTCCCTACACACACAGATGATAAAGTGAACAGAGCAAAATGATAACACGTGATCAATCTAGGTAAAGGATAGATAAACCGATGTTTATTGAATTATTGCACGCTATTTTCAACTTTTCTGTAGACTTGAATAAATTCTGAATTAAAAGTTTGGAGGAAAACTCACTGGAGATCCATCATATCTCCAATTTAGGAATATGATAAGGTCATAGAGAAATTCAGGGGTTGTAGCTGTGTCAGAGTGCTTGCTTAGCATGCATGCGTGTACAAACACACACACACACACACACACCCTGTGCAGTTTTAAGCGCTAGCTGGGTTACGCCTTTCTTCTTCTAGGCACTGTGCAGTGACTTCCAGCAAGGGTAGCCACCCACATAGTACCAGTTTCCCAGACCTTCTGATTACCTTAATGTCTTCTAAATTATTTGAATTGTGGCGAGAATTTGTGGTTGTGGGGATCGTAATCGCGGTCGTTAAGTGGTGAGATTAAGACAGCAACACCAAAAGAACCACATGTACATGCAGGGGAACGTGAACGTGGCAAGTCGCAGCACGGTTCACCGAAGGGTGCTTGGAGCGCAGCGCGACGCTCAGGGATGCTCCGGGAGGGGACAGCGGCTCCGGGCGCCTGGCGCGCACCGTCGCGGGCGCGCACAGGGTTAACCGCGGGCGAGGGGCGGCACGTCCTTCGCCCGCCCACATTCCGCTGCTGAATGGAGATGGTGGTCTGATGTCGGTGGGGTGATTTCGCCCCTGAGCGTCCGACCTTCCCACTGGCCAGGCCTGCGCCCCCTCCCGGGTGGTCCCCGTGCTCCTCAGTCACGTTACTTTCGCCGCCATTCACGCAGCCCCGCGGGGTTACAAAGCGAGACATTAGAAGTCTGCAGACGTCGCGGGAAATAGAAATGCGGGTCAGGAACGTGGGGACAATTACCGTGGCTCTGAAGGCCCCACTCCCAGTTTTGCAATCCGACCGTTTCCGCAATGTTGCAGGGGACTGCTTGCCAATCTGTTTCTTTGTTTGCATTTTGGAAATGCAACAGCGTGGACTTGCAAAGTGTGATACAACTTCAGAAATGTGTGTGCCGCTCCATGACATCCATATCCGTATTAGTCAAATAAAAAGGAGTCACTTTAAGAATTACCTTTAATTTTATAAACTATAAAGTCCCCCCCCCCTTTTTTTTTTAATAAGAGGAAGACCAGGTTTTAAGTCTATGGAGACTTAAATAAATGTATATTTTCACATATAATCCTGACCCACGTATAGTCATTTAACTTCTTGTGACAAACTGTTTTGGGATCTTGTTTGTATTGATAACTACAGCTGGCAAACATATCTTAAAACGTAAAATATAAAATGGTGTAAATGCTTTCTTTTAAAATGTAATCCAATGATCATGAAAATTACAGAAAGTATGAGAGAATGGGCAAATAAAAAAATGACATTTATTTTCACCAGAGAAGATCAACTGGCACTTGTAGAATGAATAAAATGATATGTCCAGAAGGAGAATTATTTCACTCCTTCAGTTAGTACTCAGAGAGCCCATGATGGTTCAGGCCTTGGGGATTCAAGGATGTATGGGGACATGGTCTTGTCCTTGGGGATCTCTTAGTACTCCTGAGCCGGAGAGTAGAATAAAGAGGCCTAAGGATAAGTTGCAGGTGCTGCAGGAGAGCCACCCCACAGGGTCAAGGTCATGGGTTGATGGAGCTGGTCAAAGAGGAGAAAATCATCTGCAGTTTTCCTGAAGAAAGATAAGGCTTTAGGCCAGAGATTCTCCAAATTTACTGGACATCAAAATCACTTCAGGAGCTATTAAAACCCCTTATGGTCCAGGCCACATCACAAATCAGAATGCCAGGGGATAAGAGTCTGGTATCCATATTTTGAAAAAAGATTCCAGGCGATTCCAATGTACAACAAAATTTGGGGAATTACTAAAGCAAAGAAAGGGAATGTGATGTTTTAAATTTTTCTGAAGGAAAACATCTGGCCAGGGGGCATATAGTAGGTGCTAGTAATTATTCTTTTATTCTTCCTTCTCTTCTGCACTGCTTTGCTTCTAGTAAGCACTCAGGAAATGTTTATTGGAGTTGGAGTAAAAATTAATTTTAAAAAAGCTGGGTACAGTGGCATATGTATGTAATCCCAGCTATTTGGGAGGCTGAGGCAGGAGGATGGCAGAGTTCAAGGGCAGCCTCAGCAACTTAATGAGGCCCTGTCTCAAAATTTAAATAAGTAAGTAAGTAAGTAAGTAAATAAATAAATAAATAAATAAATAGGTCTGGGGATATAGTTCAGTGGCAGAGCACTTACTGAGCATATGTGAGACCCTGAGTTTGATCCTAGGGGCTCAGGGTTTAGCTGGGTGGTAGAGCTAATGCCTGGTACACTTGAGACCCTGGGTTGGATCCCTGGCACTGCAAAATAAAACAAAACAAACAAACAACAAAAACCAACTAGGTGCTATAATTTGGATGCTGAATGTTTCCCAAAAGTCCATGAGTTAAAGGCGTGGTCTCCAGGTAGTGCTATTGGAAAGTGGTGGAAATTTTAAGAGGTAGGGCTTAATGAGAGGTTTTAAGGTCATTGAGGTCATTGTGCCCCAATGGGGAACGATTCTCTTTCTCTCTCTCTCTTGCTTCTCCATCACCAGGGAGTGGCTGTGTTCTACCACATGCTCCTGCCATGATGTACTACAATAAGACCAACCCACCATGGACTGAGACCTCTAAAACTGTAAGCTGAAAGGAATGTTTTCTCTTTATAAGTTTATCATTTCAGGTATTTGTTATAGGAATGGAAAGCTGACTAGCACACTAAGCCTTCCTAAAGAATGCCCTTTAGCACCAGTTAGAGTCTGAATTTTACAAGGGTGAGTTCTCACCTAAGGAGAACACAAAATGCAACATTTTGACAGTCTGTAGAAAAAGTCACTCTTCTTTCAATTCATCAGCTCCATCTTCAGGTGTGTGCTATAATCATAACTATGTAGGCAGCAGTCAAAATAGTTTTGGTTCTATTTTCAAATGATTTCCTTTTCTTTATTTAAAAAACCCAAAATTGGGGGTATGTTAATCACAATAAGAAAAACCTAAGGAAGATACCATGGGAGAATGTTCCTTCCTGTTACTTGAGACAAGCTGGTTGGGGCTGGAAGCTAAGGCTCTCTCCACCCATCAGCTGCTTTGTGTCCCTGCAGCTCTGAGAGAGAATGATTGGCCCACCACTTTCTCCCTAAGCATTCTTGGAGGTTCTACTCTGTAACTGCTCAGCACGAAATGGCCTCTTGCAATTTATCTCCTGTTTTGAATGGTAGTTCCATCAGCTGACAGGGAGACAGGAAACAAAAAACTCTTTTAATCCAGACTGAGTCAGAATGCATTTTCATTAGAATACAGACCACAGGGTCTGAACACCCTTTTTAGGGGAAAGGTGGTGGGGGCCCCTAGTCTCTGACATTCTAAGAAACCTAGGAAGCTCTGACTAAAGAACATGCCATACCTCTCAGGGCTGAGGATGCACCTCAGTGGTACGTACGGTGCTTGCTTAGTCTGTGAGGCCCTGGGTTCAATCTCCAGTGCCACAAAACAGAAAAAAATCTACACTTAAATTCTTATTAAATACACTTTCCATCCTTGTTAATGGGTTTTGCTTGTGAGTCACCTCATTTTAGACCAGCTTCTGCTTTTCAACACTGTGTTATCTCAACTTGTTGGTTTCAAAGGCACAGCTACTTTACTGCCTCTGCTATGGGGCTAATGAAAAAAGTCTCCCTTCAGACCCATTCCTGGCCCTGGCCCTTCACAGTTCTCTGGATCTGGAAAAGCCTTTGTGACATGAATCTGAGTCACAAAACTGCCCGTGTAAATCTCATGGGGTCACAGTTGAAGATAGTGCTTCAAGGGAGGACCAATGAGACAAAATATATGCCTTGAATTTGCCTTCCTTCTTTCCTACAAAGAGATGCAAAGATTCCTAGAAGTTAATAATATGGCACCATAGAAGTAGAGTGCTTGCCTTCCATTTATGAAACCCCGCATTTGATGCCCAGTCCTGAAAATAATAAGAATAAAGCTAATTAATACAGGGATTTAACTCCCTGGGGCGCCCCATGAGTGGACTTTTATAACAAAGGAGGGTTTTGTTTTGTTTTTTGATTTTTTTTTTTTTTTTGAACCAGGGATTGAACTCAGGGGCACTCGGCCACTGAGCCACATTCCCAGCCCTATTATATATTTTATTTAGAGACAGGGTCTCACTGAGTTGCTTAGGGCCTCCCTAAGTTGCTGAGGCTAGCTTTGAACTCATGATCCTCCTGCCTCAGCCTCCCAAGTCACTGGGATTACAGGCGTGGGCCACCATGCCCCTACCACTCTCCTAGTGGTTCTTCCAGAACACCAGCTGCCCTCTCTTTAAGCAATTCTTTGGTTTCAAATGGTGAACATGCACAGAAGTCATTTGGAGGGGCTGGGGATGTAGCTCAGTGGAAGAGTGCTTGGCTGGCATGTGTGAAGTACTAGTTTCCATCGCCAGCACTCTAAGAAGATAACTGATAACTGTCAATTGAAGACACAAGCAGTCCTAAGAAGGTGGAGCTCTGGTTGGGCCAACTTGAGTGGACTAGGATCCTGGCATGAGAAGAGCAGGGTATGGGCATTATTTGGGAGACCCTTGCTTCTTTCCAGTTGGATGAATTTGTACAAATCACTCAACTTCTCTGGGCCTCACAAACGTCTTATGAAATTCAAAGGAGTATAACAGGCTGAAATCCTTATTTTTAACAAAATGCTTAGACTGAACACCAATGTGTAAAATGAATGAGGGCTGAATGGGGTAGGAGATCTGCAGGTGCCTGATATGACAGATTTCAGGAATCCACAAGGACTTAGCAAACTAAGAGAATGTAGAGAAAATGTGAGGTTCCATTTCAAATTTTTCTTCTTCCCTCTCCTCTTCCTTTTCCTCCTCTTTCCTTTCCTCCTCCTCCTCTTTCTTTTTTCTTTAGTGCTGGGATCCAAACCCAGGGACTTGTACATGGTAAGTGCGCGCACACGTGCACACACTCACACACACACACACACACACACAAATCCTTATTTTTTGGTGGTACTTTGTTTGAACAGGGGCACTTTACTATGGAGCTACCTTCCCAGCTCTTTTTTTTCTTTTTTTGGTACTGGGGATTGAACCCGTGGGCACTCCACCACTGAGTCACATCCCCAGCCCTATTTTTTTTGTATTTTATTTAGAGACAGGGTCTCACTGAGTTGCTTATGGTTTCGCTAAGTTGCTGAGGCTGACTTCGAACTCGCGATCCTCCTGCCTCAGCCTCCCAAGTGCTGGGACTACAGGCATGTGCCACCACGCCCGGCTTTTCCAAGCTCTTTTTAATCTTATTTTGAGACAGGGTAATTGCTAAATTGTCCAGACTGGGCTTGCATTTGTAATCCTCCTTCCTCAGTCTCCTGAGTTTCTGGGATTGTAGGTGTGCACCACACACCTGGCTAAAAATTCTCCTTTAGACTGAGGCAACATTATATTGACAAGGAAGTATCTTGGGGCTATATTATCAAGAGAAAAAAAGCAAAGGTCTTACATGAAGGAAATGCAGCCTTAAAAAACCCTCAGAGAACAAGGGAGCTCAGGAATCTGACCTGTCGCAATCTCCCTTATCTGCCCAAATTCCCCTTCCCACCTAAAGTAAGCTGGCCAAAAGTAACTGAGTAACTCCTCCCATGACCTGGCCCTGCTAAACCCTATAAAACTCAGACCCTTCCTGCAGCCAGCTGCCATTTTCCCTCTTGAAAATGTGCTCCTTGGTTGCTTAATAAAGCATCGCTGAACCATCCGTTGAGATCTGTCTCCCTTTCTTTTTCTTTTTGTAATCTCTTTCATTTGCTTTCACTACATACTTCTATTTGTGTTTACAAGGAAGAGAAAGAAAAAAACCCATTATATTTGATTAAGCATAGACTTTCTGAGAAAATACATAGGAAATTGATAATGACTATTGCTTCTATGAAGGGAAATGAATAGTAGGGGAAAGAAAAGGAGGGAAACTTGCTTTCCACCCTATATTCCTTATACCTTGGAATTCTATGCTATGTGCATTTTTCTTTTTAAAATTGAGGTTTGATGGATGGTGGTTTAACTTAGTCGTAGAGCACTTGCCTAGCATGTGAGGCCCTGGGTGTAATGTCCAGTACCCAAAATAAATAAATGTGTGTGTATGTGACACACGCACACACGCGCGCGCGCACACACACACACACACACACACACAGGTACCTATTCAAAAATTAAATATATAACAAATGAATATATAAAAATTACACTTTGACTTCTCCCTTCTTTCGAACAAGCTCTGCCATTATGATTTTGCTTCAGGGCAAGAACAAAACACTATTCTGAAGAAGTCAGCCCTTCTGATTCCCTTCATCATTTCAGGGACTTACAGAAAATCCAATTCAGCACCTCTTCTCTTTGGTTTCCTAATGCTCAGATCTGTTCCATGTCAGCTTTTTGTCCCCTGGCCCCACCGCCCCATCACTTACTAATTCTCATCAATCTTCCCTAGGACATCCTTCGAAACACTGCTGTAGCCACCAGAGCTCTGATTTATAGCACAACTTCGTGCTTGGAATTATAGGATCACAGAAGGGCAGCTGTGAACATGGATGTCTCAACAGCTCCTTGGGCTAGGCCAACTCTTTCTATTGCAAGTTCTTATCTAGTCCTACTTCTCACTTTCCTCATACAGTTCCTAGGTTCCTTGGGGTGGAGGTGGGGTATAATTGCTTTCATAAGAAATCTGTTTTCTCATATTCAAGGCCAACTGAGCTTGCCCCTGCTTCTTGCTAAAATCCTCACAAACCCTGGTTGCTTTTGTAAGAGTTTATCTATACCTGCCTCCTTTGTTACCTCCAAATTTGGTTCAAACCAGTTCTCAGAACCTTCAGTTTCCCCAAAGGTGAGTGGTGTATTCATTTAATACAAATGTACTCAACTTGGGCTGGATGCTGGGAATAGTCACAATCAATAATGACATGGCCCCTCCTTGTCTTCATGGAGCAGAGACTTGTTGGGAAGGTAATTTTTACAGGTAATTAAATATGGAAGATCTCAATTCTGGTTGTTAGAATTTCCTGAGATATTTTAAATCCATGTTTGACTAACTGAATTGGAATATTTGGGATTAAGGCCCAAGAAGCAGTATTTTTAAATTCCTGAGGTGATTCTAACCACAGCCAGCATTGAAAATCCCTTTCCACTACAACAGATTTACAAACAACCTTCTCTCTCTCTCTCTCTCTCTATATATATATATATATATATATATATATATATATTTTTTTTTTTTTTTTTTTTTTTTTTTTTTTTGCTGTAGATGGACAGAAAGCCTTTGCTTATTTTTTTGTGGTGCTAAGGATTGAACCCAGTGCCTCACACCTGCTAAACAAACGCTCTGCTACTGAGCCCCAACCAACAACCTTCTATTTAATAATATAATCTAAATGAGTCTTTGATGATAGTCCTTAACTAAATCATAAAATGAAATTTTCTATGGGTACAAGGTTGGGCTAGGGTTTGAGGATATTGAAAACCCATTTCATACCACAAACAACAATTTAACCCTGAAAATAAAGGACAAGAAAGCCAAATACATGCTTTAAGAAATATCCAATGGCAGGAATACAGTATTACGACTTGCCATTGAGTGATCAGAGCTTGTCCATGAAACAGGATAGAGAATCAGAGTTATTTTCTACCTTTCTAAACATTAGGTTTTGGTTTCACTCCATTCCTTAGAGGTTTTGTGAAATTTCAACTATGTATGTAACCTTCCGCCACCCCAGTCATCTCTTGCCTCTATGCTGGGTGTTACTTCATTTCATCAGGCTCAAGGATGCAATGTGATGGTGTGATTATTCTGTCAGTGGACCTCACAGTACAAAGAAGATGGCAGCAGCATGGCAAAGGCTTGGGATACAATATTAAAATAAAAAGATTCAGAATAAATATGATCTGGCTTAGTTAAAAATGACAGGTTGGGGGGATAGCTCAGTGGTAGAGGGAATGCTCAAGGCCCTGGATCCCCAACACCAAACCAAACCAAACCAAACCAAACAGTTTGGAAATACATAAAAATGTTAATGGTAAATTATTTCTAAGTAATGGAAATGTGGGTAATTTTTATTTTGCTGTACTTACAGCACTTCCAAATTTTCTACCATGTTCAACTGTTAAAATCAGAACCAGTTAATCAGTTATTAGTTTGATTTCAGTGGTTGTTTTATGGCCTATTCCCAGTGCTCCTCAGGGCAGTTGGAGGAGTTCATCCCACCCCAGAGGACACTGGTTTTTTCTTCCTCTGGGAGTCATGGATAGGAATCCAGCCCTGAAAAGGGAAGCATTTGCCCCTCCAGTTCAGTCCTTTTGATTGGGAGATGCTGCCATTAGAAGATGTTAAATACCAAATAACATAATCTGGAATTGCATGGTGACCATTTGTATAGCCAGCTGGGAGAGGGGTGTGTGGCATCACCTCCTACTTGCCCTCTTCAAACCCCACCCAGGAGGGCTGAGAAGACACAAAGATGGTGTGGTATGTCAGGGTGGTATGCAAATGCAGGCCTCTAATCCTATCAGGAATGCTTAGGGTGTTAATTTGACTATCTTTCACAGCTCATAAATCTACTTGGGGGCAAAGCCAAGCTGCCAGACACCATCAAGCCAAACTCCTTCAGAGGCTGGCAGTTTGAGTAAAGCAGCTGGGATCATGCCTCAATAAAGTCCAATAAAGAGCTTTGTATGTGGAGGACTGCAGAGCAGCTTCTCACATTTGGATACAATAGAACAAAACAGTGGGAAATGTGAATGTCTGATTATTCAGACTGGTGGTCTCCCCTGTGCCCTGCCTGCCCACCGAGCCATGGATGCTCCTTCATTCACAATTCTTTGCACGTACATGGACCTATCTTGCTCCCAAACAATTGCCTGCACAGACTCCTGTTGGATTAGTTTGTTTAATCCCTGTGTATAAATACGAATAGACTATATTCACTTCCACTGGAATCTGCTAGCCTTTTTATATTAAAAATCTATTAAACTTGAGTCAGGTCATTTCTGCTTAGATTCATTCTCCTTTTATTCAGTGGTCAAAACAGAAGCATTCTCTTTCTTTTTGGATCAGAACATCCTCCACGACTACCCCCTCAGAAGAGTTACCATTATTCACAAAAATGTGGGGTTGAAACAGCTAACAGAAATTAGTTTCAACCTCTGGGTTACAGCTTCATCCAGAATCCATCTATTCCGTGAATTGGTCAGTTTAAAATACAGCAGATTCAGGTTCTAAGTAAAACCATCGTTTGGATCATCTGTTTGAAGGGGGAAGAACTGCAGGCACTACGGGCACTTCCTCCTTGGTCCAAAACTCTTGGAAGGCAAGTTGATTTGAGGAATATAAAGCTCCTCCAACAAATCTGCAGTCTGGCTGGGTGGGACGGGAGTGAGGGTTGCAGCAGAGACACAGCGGTTATTACCCATGATCTGAGACAGCAAGTACCAGAAACATTGCAGATACCTTCCCCCATCCTGCATTCCTGTGGGACACAATGCCCACAGATCCCTGAGGAGACTTTTCTCCTTGGGACTGATTTACTCTACACCAGGAGCATAGTGCATTTACGATGAAAGTTTCTGAACACAATAGAAAGGGAATCAGAAAAGACTCTCCACTTTCCAGATTTGGGTCTTGAGTAGATTTCTTTAACTCTTGAGCCCTAGTGCCCTCATCTGGAAGACAGATTTAATATCTTCCGTGTGGACTATCTGGCTCTTAGCTGTCCTGTTTGCCACATGGTAATTGTGATTATTGATCTGACTGGTAGTGGATCTGAGAAACTACTGATTATTGATATTATTACTGGTGGTGAATTTTAAAAAGACTTTGATTATTGACATTGTTATTGCTGATAGACTTGGTAAGTGACTGTTGTAGTACCACTATTAGCTATTGCTCTCTCCATATAATGGTGAGTAGACTTCAAAAAGAACTGAGTGAAGATCATTAACATAAGCCCACTTAGTGTTTATTCACTTAGTGGTTGTTCAGCACCATCTACATGCCAGGCACTGTTCTAGGCATAGGGGCTAAATCAGTGGAATACATTCTTTTGAAGTTTACATTTTAGTGTATGTGGGAGACTGATGATAAAAATAATAATAAATACATAAAATTATACAGAATCATTATTTTTTGTGGTGCTGAGGATTGAACCCGGGGCTTGTATATTTGAGGCAAGTGTTGTACCACTGAGCTACCCCTCTAGCCTCTATATTGAATTTACAATGTAATTAGTGTTATAGGAAAAGATAGTGCAGGGTAAGGATTGAGAGTGATTTTGGGGAGGAGATGATACAATGGGATTTAAAACAAGGAGTCCAGTCAGGATAGGTGGAGCACACCTGTGATCTCAGCAACTTGGGTGGTAAGAGACAGGAGGATCCCAAGTTAGAGGCCAGTCTCAGCAACTGGTAGGCTTATAATGGTAAGGTTATAGTGAAGGCTGCCTTCTCACCATGTCCTCCCATGGCAGGGACCAGGAAGCAGAGCTCTCAGGCATCTCTTCTCATAAGGGCACTAATCCCACTGTGAGGGTTCCACCTTCATGATCTCATCTAAACCTAATTACATCCCAAAGGCCACATCTCCATTCCAAAGCAACAACTTTTGTCTTATATTGTGAATTTGAGACTATTTCTGGAGCCTTTGTTCCATTCCATGTACTATTTGTCAGTATTACTGTTTAATAACAATATCCTTAAATTATTTTAGTATGTGATGTGCCTGGTATCCCCTCAGGAAGCATTCTTTTCCAGATATTTTTCACAAAAATCCTTGTTTACTTTTCATAGTAATAGTGTAGTCAGTTTGTACAGTTTTCCATTGCTTCTCTCTAATGGATTAATATTCAGTGTTACTAGATCATGGTAAATTTGTATGTTAATTTAGGAATAAATGAAATAATACCACCAAATTTTTCTGTCCAAGAACAGCATGCCATATTCTGGTCTGGTCTTATTTTGTGTCTCCAAGTAACATTAGACATTTTCTTCTAATTGTTAGATTTATTCTTAGGTCATACCTATATGTGTACGTATGTGTGTGTGTGTATAATTATTTTTGGTATGGGGGATGGAACCTAGGGATGCTTTACCACTGAGCTACATTCCTGGCCCATTTTAAAGATTTTGAGATGGGGTCCTTCTAAGTGCTCAGGGCCTTGCTAAATTGCTGTCTGGCCTCACACTTATGATCCTCCTGCCTTAGCCTTCTGAGTTGCTAGGATTACAGGCATGTGCTACCACACCTGCCATGTTTTTAAAATTATAAATGGGATCTCTTTTGGAGGCTAAGGCAGGAGGATGACTGACCAGCCTGGGCAACTTAGTGAGACCCTGGCTCAGAAAAAAAAAAAAAAAAAAAAAATTTATGGGTATGTAGCTCAGTGGTATAGTACTTGCCTAGCTTGTAAGGGTTCAATTCCTAGTACTGTACACAAAACAAAACAAAAACAAAAAAAAAGGGGGAACTTTTCTACAATTATTATTTTTTGGTACTGGAGATAGAATCCAGGGGTGCTTTATCACTGAGCTTTATCTGCAGTCCTTTTTATTTATTTATTTTATAGAGTCTTGCTAAGTTGCTGAGGCTGGCTTTGAACTTCTGATTCTCTTGCCTCAGCCTCCTGAGTCACTGGGATTACAGGTGTGTGCTACCACTTCTGGCCCTACTATTATATTTTACAACTGCTTCTTATTATATATTCTTTTAAATAAGTGGGAAGGCTATCAATTTTAAAAATTAACTTTATACTCACCATCTTACTGAATTTTCTTACTGTTTTTTTCAGGTAACATCAATTAGAAGTAATTTTACTTTTTCCTTAAAAAATTTTAACGAGTTTTTCTTCCCGAGACTAATACTATTAATACTTACAGAACGATGTTAAATAGTGATAATGGACAGACAAGTCTTACCTGGTTCTTGACTCAAAAGGAAATGTTTCAGGCTGGGGATATAGCTCAGTTGGTACAGTGCTCGCCTTGCAAACACAAGGCCCTGGGTTCATCCCCCCAAGTCTATTATCCTCATTTGTGGTTCCTCTCTCCTCTTGCTGGTGTTATTTTTTTAAGGTTCTGCTGGATTTTGTTTGTAGGTATTTTAAAGAATTGTGCATTAACAGTCATTCCTTTTAATATTACCCTACTGCTGTACTTTAAAAATTGGAAGCTTGTTTTTCTCCACTCCAGAACAGCTGAATATTAGAACTATCTGCTCATTATTTAATGGTCAGAATTTACTTATGAAACTCTTCCGGGAATTGTCTGTCTCCCCACCCCCTTTTTTGGTACCGGGGATTGAATTCGGTGGCACATGACCACTGAGCCACATCCCCAGCCCTAATTTTTTTTTTTTTAATATTTTCAGTTGTAGATGGACACAATTATTTTTTTATGTGGTGCTGAAGAGCAAACCCACTGCCTCTCATGTATGAGGCAAGCGCTCTACCACTGAGCCACAACCACAGCACCCCCAGCCCTAATTTTTGTATTTTATTTAGATACAGGGTGTTACTGAGTTGATTAGTGCCTTGATTTTGCTGAGGCTGGCTTTGAACTCAAAATCCTCCTGCCTAAGCCTCCTGAGCCACTGGGATTACAGGTATGTGCCACAAAGCCCAACTCATTTTAATTTTTTACATTGTGTTTTTTCTTGATAACCTTGTCTTTTTCATTTCCTTAAAGTACCATTTTTGCATTCACTGCTTTCTTTTCTTCTTTTCCCCCTGTGGTGCTGGGATTGAACCCAGGGGTGCTTTACCACTGAACTACACCCCTTTTTGAGACAAGGTCTCACTTAGTCGTCAAGGCTGGCCTCAAATGTGCACCAGTCTCTCAAATAGCTGGAATGTGCTGGTGTGTATAATGGTTTTTATGCCTTCCTTTACTCAGCCCACCCTCACTTAAAACATTCTTATTCCATAGTTATTCTACTACTTTGTGGGATGCCAATCTTCCCATATTGTGTCTACTGATTTGTTTTCCAAATGGACTGTTCAAAATTTTGGATGATGGTGTCTGAGTGGGGCTTGTTTTTACTCTAGGAAAGGTATGCAGCTTAGGTTTGGGTGTGTGTTCCTTGTCCAATCAGGTTGTCAGGTTCTCAGTACCTAGGGACTTGTTTTGCACTCTTAAGACTTCATAAGAACAAAGGGATTCACGGTTAAATTTTAAAATTCATGACAACTGGGAAAACTGAAGCCTAGTTCTGAGGTGTTCAGGGAAACGTTAAGTATGATAAACAGTTCACTGCCAAGTACAAAGCTTAGTGGTACATATGGAAGATCATTTAGTTCTTACAACAACCTGAGTTAAAAAGCACTGTAAAACTTAAAAAGGTTATGTAATTTATTTGAGATTGAGATTGTACAGTTGGTGAGAAGTAGGGTAAAAATTCAGATTCAGATTCATCTGACCATACCAATCACTTAATCACTATTTGTTCACTCAACAAAAAAATCCATTGTATGCCAGACATGCTAGGTGCTAGTTCCATTGATATACAGAGAGTGTTCTTAAACCTTTCAAGTGATTTGTGAAGAACTTTTCTTCTTAATTTCTTACCTGTTACAGACCAATATTTTTGTAAATATTAAATAAATATCACAGGAACATCAAGTTGTTTAAAAAGTTTATTTCCTCCCCCCTTTTTTGTGATGTTGAGGATCAAACTCAGGGCTACCACTGAGCTACATCTCCAGCCCTGTCCTTACTTTTGGTACCCATCTCTCTTCATGGGCTAGTAATAAAGAGTTTGCAGACCATCCCCATTTGCAGACCACACTGCTGTGTAAGCACTGATCAACAGTATGCTGGCTATTTGGGGAGTTGTATATATCTATGTCGAACTTCCTAAGGGTGGTGTAATTAAGTATTTTGGGCCACAGCCTGCCTGTGCTAGTAAGCATAATATGGTATATGTGGAGACTCAGGAGATAGTGGAAGGCAATGCTACAATCTAACTTTATAGAAATCCGACACTTCTGTTAGTGAAGAAGGAATACCACTACTTGCTTCCTCTGTCACTCTAGTCCTCTAATAGGACAGGACAGTAGGTAAAGGCACAGTCAGGAGTACTAATCATAAGAGCTTTGGGAAATTTATTTGCATGTTTTCTTGCTTCATTAAACTGTAAACAACTGGATCACATCATACACTGGCATGCATGCTCAGGAAATAGTAAACACTTCAATATTATCTTAAATGAAGCAGGAAGATAAAGTTGCTGAAATGTACTTCAAAGCCAGACTTAAGAATTATTTGACCATCATTCTCTTATTATGGACAGCAAAGAATTGATCACACACAGGGTCACTTAGCATATTGAAATATAAAATACATACACTATTATACTTTCTTTTAAGAGAAAAAAATACCACTAACTTTGAGATTTGGAAACTTATCAATAATGTTTTTATATGGCATAGAAAACAAAAATATATTCCTCTTTATAAGTTAAGAAGACTAATTTCCAGGAATGAGTTTTAAGGTTTACCAAAAGTTGAACTGGATGGTCTAAATATCTAAAACCATCTTACGGCTATTTTAATCTTTTTTTTTTTGTTTTTTTGTTTTGGTGGTGGTCTTGGGGACTGAACTCAGGGTCTTGCACATGCGAGGCAAGCAGTCTGCCAATGAGTTATACCCCACCCCATAGCTACTTTAACCTTAACCCATCTGAGTACATACGGCCACGACATTCAGAATCTTAGACTTTAAACTGCACTCCTTATCACTATTACTTAGAACAACATTGTTTCCTCTATTTGTGGTTTGTTTAATCTCAATTCATTTTCTTAAAGACCATTTATACTATGCCAGTAATTAACATGCTACCCAGAAAAACAAGTGAACAGTTTATTAAGAATTAAATGAGGGGTATGGAATGTGATACAGTACAAGACACTCAAGATGGGTATAATATTACTAGTCACACAAAAAATTAAATTTCACTTAAAAAAAATCACAAGAAAAAAGAAAAAGCAATTCCATCATTTTAAAAGTAAGATATTTCATGCAAAGCACTAAAAAATTCCCCCCAAATCCCAATCTCCCAATAATCAAAAAGCTACCTGAAAACATTGCCATGCTAACATATTAACCATGATATAATCATTCATGGAAAAACACACTAAGTAAGCAATGGATTAGATGAAATTACACAGTTCACAATATTGTAAACTCATAGACCACAATGGTTTACATGACAAACAAATCCAAATTTAATCACAGGGTGAGTGATATGGGCTAAATGTTGAGAGAGACAAGGTATGCAAATATAAATCCATTAATTCATCTCATTATTTTCTAATTATAAAAACCTAGAGGCCTAGAGAACCTGAAAAATGTGTATAAAATTTGGCATACTCCATTTATATTCTTAGAAATGACTTTAGGATCATAGTTGCAATTAGTAGAGAGCTGTATAAAAGCATTTCAAGGTCAGGATTTGACCTCTTAAATAATGATCACAATTTATATCATAGAAACAACTCCACAAATGTATTTACTTTGACTCTCATTCAGAACAAGAAACATGACTTTCTAGCACTTTATATACAGGTTACTGTAAAGGCCAGTTAATTTAAAGACTGAATAAAATGTCAAAGGTGAATTGTTACAGAGAGTGAAGTGGAACGTCCTAATTCATAAAGATTTAAATGGATAAAAATCTTTCCTTGACTTCTGAGGCAGCAAGAGTGAACAGGTAAAGTAGAATGCCAAGCCATAATGCATGTTTCTATACCAGGATGCCCAAGTACGCTTTGTAGAAAAGATAGTTTTACTTCTGAAAACAGGAATGGCATTTTATGGGATAGCAATTCCCTCCACAGCTGCCAAACTGGGCACAAGTTTGGTCACCACATGGTGCACAAATGAAAGCATATTATACATATTAAGCATTGTGTCATGGAAAGGCAACCCAGGATCAGAAAGTACCTGTCTCACTGCACTTGCCCATTCAGGGGCCAAGGAAAGACTGAGACACCTACATTCATGGTTCTGGGTTCAGTTTACCCATGATGTTTAGATTGGCTATAAATATAAAAATAAGATCAAGAAAAAAAGAGCAGAAAACAAACAACATGTAGGATAAAAAACTACGCACTCCTATTTGCTATCCCTCCCTTTAGATTTAAGGTAATTAGAACCAATTGGGCAATTATCCAGGATAACTTTTCCCAACTCTGAAATTTAATTTCTTATTTACATTCCATGAAAAGAATACCATAATTGTTCAAAAGCAAGATTTAACCTCTCTATAAAAAAAACAGGAGTACTTGCTCTAATTGTCACAGAATGACATTGGAAAAATTTCCTAGGTAAAACCTAGAGTTTGAGGCCAGAAAAGAAGCATCTTTAATAATCAGGACCTATGATAGTTAAGAGCTCTTTGGAATGTGTGTCTTACACATACAAAGGCATCACAAAGAAAATCCCCAGAGTATTCATAATGTTCTTAATGAGAAAGATTTCTACTGAGAGAAGAAATGCTTTCATCAGCAAATTAAATCTGATAAATTAATCTTTCCCAACTAAGTTTCTACTAACAACTCAACATAGCCTCTGGAATCAAACAAAGATCACTCAATCAGTATAATGCAAGATGAAGTACAGATGAGCAATACATATGAAAAATTTTGTAAACCGCTGTAGTTCTAAAACAGTAGATTTATATTACAAAGCAATGTAAATAAATATTGGGCTAGTACAAAAGCTCTTATTTACAGTTTTACAAATGAAATTGTATTCAGTGTAAATGCTGTGTTTTAAAGAACACAGAACTGTATTAGTAAAATGAGTTCTGTTGAGGGCATTACAGTTTCTGTTAGAATCAATGCATAACGTATAAAAGGTTCAAGTTAACTGTTTATAATTCAGTACAGACAAACCCAGTTTAACCTGGAATGGCATCTGTTAAAGTGCTGAAAAACAGGAAATATTTAGAAAACACTGTACATTATTAAAGCTTTATCAAGTCATAATGTTAAACTTCTTTCACATTTTTATCCTTTTGCCACAGGCCTGGAAGCAAGATGAATTTTTTCAGTAAAGGAGAAAAGCTTAGAGGCCACCAGATGCTTCAGTGATTTCAGGTTCAGTGGAATTAGTTTCCTTCCCCAAACAACTACTTATCCATCAACCATACCTTCAGGCCTCACAATCTGGTAGGTAATTAAATATTCAGGATAAGCCTGGAAGAGAAAGATTAATTCAAATATAGGAAAACAAATTATTTTGGAAGATAAAAAGAACTTCCTTAAGGATTCCTAATATCTAGAAAGGAGGTCCTAAATTAGCCTTATAGAGCAGGGGCCTTTCTCAAAACATCCTGATCTTAACTCCAGTCAGTCACCCTCTAAATTCTCAATTAGCAGGTCTAAATGAATATTAACTACAAGTTTTTAATAACTAAGGTGATTCTGATACCTATCCCCTATTGAGAATGCTGTTTTAGAATAACTTTTCACTAAGAACAGGAAAAAATTATATACTTCTGAGCTACAGATAGATTTGACTTATTAAAAGCAGAATTTTTATTAGAAAGAAAAAAATAGTAGTTGGTTCTTATTTTATTTGTAACTTTTCAGGTCTGTCATTATTCCAAAATAAAAATTTCAAAAGAATCTAGTTTTCAAAGCAGTATGTCTTATAAGAGATGGTAAGAATCAGAGATTAGTAAGAAGTTAAAAGTAGCATTTTTGAAGATGAACAAATAAAATGGAATTACCTGTTCTCCTCTATAAATGACATACTCAGCTAATGCTAGGCCATTTACACTGGGCCGACCAGTGACTGAATGATGACCTGGAGGAGAATGTGCCATTTTCATTGCACTGAACTGCAGGAAAGACTTTCCCAAGGTTACCCGGCAAAAGAGCAGCTGCCTATAACATACAAAAGAAGAGATCAGCCTGGAGACAAAAATTCATACACCAATTTTTTTGTGTGTATACTGTTTTTTAAAAATACTTTTTTATATAAACACTTATGATTGTTTTGCTGTGCTACAGATAGAACCCAGGTCCTTGAGAGAGGCAGGCAAGAGTTTTATTAAGCTAAATCCCAAGTGCTAAATACCTGTCTTTATCATTTCACCCACAAAAGAAAGAATAACTTCCATTACTCTTTTTTTTTGCCACTGGGGATTGAACCCAGCACTTAAACACTGGTCTACATCCCTAGCCCATTTTATTTTCTATTTTGAGATAGGCTAGGGTATAGTTGGTTAGGACCTCATTAAGTTGCTGTCCCAGCCTCCTGAATCACTGACAGGTGTGCACCACTGTCCCAACTTCTACTACTCTCATTAATGAAAGACTGTCAATTTTGTTAATTCTTATTTTAACTAAAAGAATGAAAAATGGGATAACTTTATAGAGTTGTAAACTCTACCATCTTATCTGTATCCCAGCAAAAACATAAATTTTTTATTTTGAGACAGGGTCCTAAGTTGCAGGCATGCGTCACTGTGCCCAGCTTGTGTACCATTTTTCTTACTCAATTTATAGTTTTGGCCACAAATCTAGTTTATTCATTTTATTGCTTTTGGGATAAATTTATTTCCAGACAACCAAACATTCTGTTCTACTAATGGTGATATTCCAGAACATTGCTTACTACTAGTAATCAGAACCATTTAGCCTCCAGACTATATGTGACAAGTAAAAACAGCATTCAGCTTATAGGATCCTGGGAAATTACAAACTGTCTAACCAGTCCAATTTATGATCTAAAATAGAAAGAGTGGGAGGTCATGAATCTAGAAGTCCCTCCCTAATTTAGGGGGAAAATAACAAAAAGAATAAAACAAACAAATATACTACTGTATATTTGTTTATATTGCTAGCCTGTTTCTCTCCAGGACTGCAGCTCTTCCCCTTGGCATAATTTTGTAGTACTGGATATTGAATACAAGGGCACATTCCCACTCCTTTTTTATTTTTTAATTTTGAGATAGGGTCTTGCTAAAGTACTCAGGCTGGCTTCAAACTTGCACATGTCCTGCCTCAGCTTCCCAAATAGCTTATATTACAAAGTGTGTACGATGTGTTTTAATTAGATCTCTTCCAGTAGGAATATTACCAACTTGGGATCTAGGACCATATTACAGTGGAAAGGAGATTCCCTCAGGCATTACAAGAAATGATTTAACTTGACAACTAATGCCATCGAACATGTGAATATTAGATTATTTTTTGCAGTGCTGGGAATAAAACCCAGGGCCCTGTGCATTCTAGGCAAGAGCTCTAACACAGATCTACATTCCAGCCCTTACAACTAAATTTTTAGACTCCACAGTCCTGTAAGATTCAAGTATTATAATAAAGTCTCTTTCATGCCCAAAGTTCTTTTCTATATTTTTTTCAGTACTGGGATTGAATTCAGGGCCTTGCACACATTAGACAAGTACTCTACCACTAAGCTACATCCTCAGCCCTTTTTGACAATCTTATTTTAAGACAGGGTCTAAGTTGCTCAGACTAGTCTCGAACTTGTGATTCTCCTGCCTCAGTCTCCCAATATTATTTTCTACTCTGGATTCTTTTAAGCATCAAGTATTCTAATGAGTAAATGAGTTGAACAGGTCAACTGCTTAGAATCATGCTTGGCCTGTATAGGTCATTTAGTAAATATCGTTATTATAATTGGTGAAAGGGACAAAAGCAACCTAAAATACATCTAGTGTAGATACCTAAGTTGTCAGACATAATTGCCTTGTCCCCTAAACTTTTCAAATATGTAATCAGTTCTTATCTGATTCTTATCAAAATAAATGAGAGTAAGTGAATCTCTTACCTGTGGCAAATGTAACAAGATCTATCTTTGTGAACTGGACACCCAGTACCTCCTCCAATTCCATATACATACTGATTGCTTTTGGAAGAGTTTTCAGCAAAATAAATTCCAGCTCCAAACATGCCACCTATATATGCATGCCTTTCATCAAAACCTTTATGGATAATTGCATTCACAAAGGGAGACCCTGAAATACATATAGATTGGTAACAACAATTTAAAAATTTGTCTTAGAAAAAGCTAAGGCCTTTTAGAAGTTATTTATTTATTTATTTATTTGGTGTCAGGGCCTTACACATACTAGCCAAGTGCTCTGCCTCTGAGCCATACACTTAGCCCTAGAAGGTAAATTCTTAAAACATCCAACAGCACAATACTACGGCCATAATAAAGCTAAAATAAAAAGAAGTAGCAAGTTAACTGTCAGCTGGTTTAATCAAACCAGTGATTAATCCAAATCAGTGTACCTGTTTGTCAAGGGACAAAGAAAAATACTGAATTTCACATGAGAGAAATACAGATAAATTACTTAGCATAGGATATACACATTTTTAAATACGTGATTTCCAGGCCTTTATTTTAGAATAAAGAAATCTTATTGTCAATTAATGTTTTTAATAGGGTGGGTGGTTAAGATGCCAAAGGACAGATTCAATTAGAAAAACAGATTACTTGAAATATCACTGCAAGAGTTATTAAAATCCAATTCTCAAATTCATGAAAATCCAGAATGAAGTCTCAGAATTGACCTAATATAGCAAGCTGAATGCTAAAAGGTCTTACAATGTTGTCCATTATCTGCATATTTTTTCTAGATATCAAAAGTGGCCTAAGGAATCTGTCATATTCATATTCTCTTCTTTATACCTCTTCTCTTCTGTCCTTATAGTCCTCTGTCTTTCATCATCTGCTGTACAAGATTCCATCTATGAACACAGCACTTTTCTTCTTTGCATGTATGACAAGAAGAGGGCTGCAGCCAGAGCAAGTGTGGGAACCAACCCAGGGAGTGGAGTGAGGATGGGGCTGGGAAAAGCTAAACTAACAGAGGTGAGTGATTAATCTAGATATCCTTTTTTATCAAGGGACAGGAAAATATGTCAAATTCCACTTGACAGAAATACAAATTACTCAGAATAGGATGCACACATTCTTTATAGGTGATTTCCAGACCTTATTTTAATTCCATCAAGTAGTTAAAAGTAAAACAATTTCTCAGTGTGATCACATTAGGCAAAACCTACTACATAAAAAAAACCCCACAAAGCACAAATAGTTGACATTCCTATTTGTTTTTCCATCATGTAATCTTATTTATAAACCAGCCATTATAAAATATACCAATTCAAAACAAGTTGACAATATAAACCTAAGTATAAATTTATAGAAATATTGGGTGCATTTATAAAAAGGACAGGAAAATATAGATGCATTATTATTTTGTACCTGGCAAAACCTGTACTAATGTGGAGGGGAGTGGTAGGATTGGGAGAGACGAATCTTACCATGAAATAGCATTCTTTCATTTGCATGATTGTGGTTTTCTTCAGAAACTTCTTTTCTCCGGTGAGTATATCGTTCCCATAGTTTCTTGTTACAAACCTTTTGAATCTACAAAAGACAAATCAGAAAAATAATATCTTTAGGTCTTAATAATTATCTACTTCATCTCAACCAAAAGTTGGGCTGCATACTTAGACAAAAGGGAGGCAAAACTTTTTTGTAAAACGTAATATATGTATTATTTTGGTCAACTGAAAGTATTATGTCCACCATAAAGATGGAAGTATAGCTATATTTTGGAAATCAACAACTTCAAAGAGAAAAAGGCCACATACACATGGCTATACATGAAGGGATCAAGAATACTGTTAACTAATTAAAATACTCCAATTTAAAAATTATTCAAATTTTAAATTATTGCTAAAATAAAAAATGATTACCAAACTTTTAAAATGCACGCAAATCAGATATGCTGAGTTCTGTAATAGAAGTATTAGGAAAAGAACAGTGATCTTTTTCCCCTATTTTATCTGGCTCAAAGTACCCTTTTAATCTGTTTTTAATAAAAATTTGAAACAGTCACATAAAAAACATTCTTAAAATGTATACACAGATTCCTATTCCTCCTTTTAGCTTCCAATTCTAAACTTTTTGTCTGGAAAAGATTTAAAGATGGATGCAGGTCTCATTAGGAATACTTTTTGGTCAAAACTCACAATCCCAGTGTTGTTTTAGCTGTTTTAAAGATGTGAAAGCCCCCTGGTGGTCCCTAGAGCATACCTGAGAGCTGATGAGCACTTTTTGGCTCAACACAAATCAAATATGCTTAACAAAACTTCCACACATAACTATGATCCCTTACTAGCATAATGTGTTCTAAATCGCCTGATTTCTGATAGCATGACTACAACAAACTAAATATAGTTTAATATTTCCTATCTCAAAAACACCAATCTGATATTATAATAGTATATTATTTGACACTCTTCACTGAATTTTAAATTTATGTGTTAGGAATACATTTTCCAGATATTCTAGTCTTAAGTCCTATTTTTACAACTACTGTTAAGAATATACCAATGTAGTTATTAGTACAAAATCATTATGCATCTCAAGTATTGTGTGCAGTTTTTTATTGCAATAGCTCAAGAAAAATATAGGAACACTGGAAGAGGTTCTGAGAAGAGTAACTGAAATCAGTTAAGACAAAAAGATTCTTATAGGCCAGACTATGTAACATGGCTACACACCACCGCCACAACAGTCTGGTATTACTATGTAAGTGGAGTCTGTTCATAAATCACATAATTCAGCTTTCTTACAATAAAGTACGTTAACAATACTCCATATATCTGAAGTCCATGTACATAAGATTTGGATGTGGAATGAGGCCAAAGTGTCTCTCTTCCCTCTGCTTCCTAGTTGCCATGAGCTGAACAGTTTCCCTCTGCCATGTCCTTTTGCCATGGTGTTATCTACCTTCCTCAGGCCCAGAGCAATGGAACCAGTCAACTATGGAATTGAAACGTCTGAAACTGTGAAGCAAAATAAATCTTTCCTTTTTTAAATAGCCATTGTCAGATATTTTGGCCACAGTGATGAAAAGCTACCTAACAGAGTCTTGAACCTACTAGATTTATCATTATCCTAGATAACTTCATTATGTTTTATAAGCAATGAATTATTATTGGGCTATTAAAAATAGTAGAGGGATTTTGAGGATCTTTACTTCCCAAGGATATATTCTTCCCCCAAATAATCCCTGATGCCATGTCAAAGACTATTGAGCTATGCAGATCATTATGTTCTTATGAGTTACTTCATGCTTTAGGGTTTGGAAACTCTGGTCTCAGGAAACTTTATTTTCACTAATTTACTACCTTGAGAATATTGTATCTGTTGAAGATGCCACCTGCATGACCTCCATCTCTGTGCTCTCGGACTGTACTCTGCATCTGATGGAAAAATAAATTTGTTAGCCTTTATGTCTTTTTTGATTTGAGGAACATGTGGACCTCATTCATCTGATTTTACTTTTGAGAACACAAGATAGGTTTTAACATGTTGTATAAATTGAATACTATTTTTTAGAACTATTAATCATCCTGAAAACAATATTGACAGGTGAAAATTATATAATGTAAATTAAGGGAAAAGAGAATGCAAGGTGAATTAAACATATAAAAGCATACAGAAAAGCAAAATGATTTGCTGATTTTACTCTAATGAAGCACAGTATGTATTTCACTGACAGTTGAAATTTCTTGAGTTTTAGAACTGTCTCTTTAAAATGTGTATCTCTGTGCTCAATTCACACACACAGGGCATGTATTACTCAGTGTAAGGAGGGCAAAGTTCAAAGATTTCAGTAGTCAGTAGATATTAGAGTTCTTTGGAAGGGACACTAGAATAAAATTTTCCTGGATAAACAGTATCTACATGTTCTGGGCTTTGTAATTGTCCTAATGAAAGGACAGAATGTTAGCATTTTCTTTCAAATGAAAGCAAACTCTTTTCCAACAGAATTTTGGGTCAGTATCAACTGTAGTGCTGAACCAAGTAACTGGAATTAAAATTAATTGAGGGAGTGTGCCTTAAATCTTAAATGCTTGTTTTCAGTTTTCCAGGTGGCCAAAAGAATAATGATTTTAAAAACCATACTGTATGTCCAAACAGATCTGGAAACCTCCAGGCAATTTAGCAAACAGAACTAACAATGTATGTGACTGAGTTATCTTTTCCATTTATTTAAGGAATATGAACATACCTCTTCCTCCACAGACTGAAACTCTTTATCATCAGGAGACAGATCAATGAGAATTGTTCCACTACCAGAGTTGTTCAAAGTTAAATATGGGTTAAGACCTATGAAATGAAATTTGAAGACCAAAAAAAAAAAAAGTCAATAAAACACCAACCGAAAATAACCAACCTGATTATCTGATGCTTACTATTGATTTAAAAAAATTTTTTTTAGACAGGGTCTGGAGCTAAGTTGCCCAGGCAGGCCTCAAACTTGTGATGCCCTTGCCTTAGCCTCCTGAATAGCTGGGGTTACAGGCATATGCCACAGGGCCCAGCTTAGCTTACCACTAATTTTTAACCATTTTTAATTTTGGAATATATGATTGATAGGATGGCTGGAAGTACAGACAGGTCCTGTGTATCCTTCACCCATCTTCCCCATTGGTTTTATACCACTTCATGTAACCACAGTGTAAGTGTTAGAATTTACTTGGATTTCACTAGTTTTCCTACTAATGTCCCCTTTCTTTTCCAGGATTGAAACTAGGATACCACATTGCATTCAGACCTCTTATTTTTGATCAGATAAGCTGTTAGAATTTTGTGGGAATACTTCAGAAAATATTTCTCTATCTCCTATTCTTATTAAGTCTGTAACACATTTTTTTTTTTCAAATTACTTCCTTTACTAACTGTGCAGCAATTATATGGCCAGAACTTCAATTATAGGATGCTTTTGGCCTCAGCATAAACTCCCTCCAGTTTAATAAATTGAAGCTAAAAGGTGGTTTTTAACACCTAAAACAATATACCTTTTGATAATTAGATCTGGTACACAGGAAGTGTTAATACCTGTTAAGGGAATGCAATTTTCCTTTCCTTAATTACTAACATTACTGAGAAAATAAAAATACCATTCAACTTTGTTACACTTACTTTCCTCAGTTGTAACATTACTATTTTGCAGTATTTTCATTTCAAAGCTTAGAATTTTATCTGTATGAGAGATTTATTATATTGTTTCATGGGCTAGCTTAATACCTAGTCATTATCTGTTATGTTAGCATTAGATATAACATAATTAAGTTTCAAGTCTTTTAGAATCATAAAATTTTAGAGCTGGAGTAACTTCACAAATCATCTCACTTAACTTCAATTTTCAGAAGCAAATTTCTGAATGGCCTAGTAATTAGGCTCACATAGTTAACATTAGCAGCTGAGAAAGTTTAATTGTTAGCAGAGGCCTTGATTCCAGATGTCTTGAATCCTAATTAGTGCTTATATTATCACTTACTATATACTGAAGGCTGCCTTTATGCAAACTAATAATCTGGTAACAGCAATTATTAAAATGAAATACCTTCACACAGAGCATTGATCTCCAAAATTTATAAAGAACTTACAAAACTTTACACCAAAAATGCAAAGAACCCAATCAATAAATGGGCTAAGGAACTGGGCAGACACTTCACAGAAGATGATATACAGGTGATCAACAAATACATGAAAAAGTGCTCATCATTTCTAGTAATTAGAGAAATGCAAATTAAAACCACTCTAAGATTTCATCTAACTCCAATCAGAATGGCTATTATCAGAAACACAAGAAATAATAAGTGTTGGTGTGGATGTGGGGAAAAAGCACACTCGTACATTGCTGGTGGAGTTGCAAATTGGTGCAGCCACCCTGGAAAGCAGAGTGGAATGGAAAGCAGAAACTTGGAATGGAACCACCATTTGACTCAGCTATCCCACTCCTCAGGTTACACTCAAACGTTTTAAAATTAGCAAAGTATAGGGATGCAGCCACATCTATGTTCACACCTGCTCAATTCACAATAGCTAGATTGTGGAACCAAACTAGATGCCCTTCAATTGAAGAATGAATAAAGAAACTGTGATATATACACACAATGGAATATTACTCAGCCATAAAGAATAAAACTATGGCATTTGCTGGTAAATGGGTGGAGTTGGAGAATATCATGCTAAGTGAAATAAGTCAAGCCCAAAAAACCAAAGGTCAAATGTTTTTTCTGATCAGTGGATGCTGATACATAACGGGGGTGGGGGTGGGTGGGTTATGTGGGGGATAGGAAAAGAATGGAGGAAGTATGGATAGTGTAGAGGAAAATGGGACAGGAGGGGGTGGGGGAAGGAAAAATAGTAGACTGAGACAGACAATATTACCCTATGTATATGTAAGATTATATGAATTGTGTGAATCTACACTGTGAAAGAAAAGATATATTTCCCGCTGTATAATTATATCAAAATGGGTTCTACTGTCATGTATAAATAAAAAGATCCAATAAAAAAAAGAAATACCTTGCTGTCCAGAGATAAGTCTTTCAACCCCTTTAATTAGTTTGTGTCTATGTCCATAAGCATTGATTCCAATCTCCTTCAGCTCCTTGTGCCCCATGTCAACCAATACATCCAAAGTGATCTTACAAAAGAGAATGAAACTATTATAGAGTGCTCACTCATTAGCTGGACATTCATCTTATACTGGTATTCTCATAATAAATTCGATTCATGCATTTGCTTCAAATTATTTTGGATAGCTTTGATATGAAAACAAATCATTTGAAAACTGAAATTAACTAAAAAGTTGGAGCAAAAATGCTGAGTCATCAATGTACCTTCAAATTAATCACACTGAGGTATATCATTTCTTTCTTTTTCTTTTTTTTTTTTTTGCAGTGCTGGGGATTAGAACTCAGGGCCTTGTGCTTGTGAGACAGGCACTCTACCAACTGAGCTATATCCTCAGCCCATCATTTCTTTTCTGTGACACTGTGGCTTGAACTGAGGGTCTTGGGCATGCTAAGGAAGTGCTGTACCACTGAATTACATCCTGAGCCCCCATTTCATCTCTTCCATACGCTTTTCTGCCCTCACTCTATAGCCAACCCTATTTACACAATGGCTTCAATGGTTCCTCTGGAGTCTGGTCTATGTTAAATAGTACTTTTGTATCACTGTTCAAACTAATTCCTTTACCTAAAATACATTATTCCCACTTCATGAAATTGAAGCCATTCAATCCTGTTTTATCTGTACACCTTCTAAGAAGCTATCCCTGAATAGTTCAGTTCACAATAATCTTTTCCTCCTTTGAATTTCTTAAATCTATGCCAAACCTTAAACTCTTCAAATGTTCTTCTAGTTCTAAAACTAGACTGAAAGCTCCTTTGGGCATAAGCCTACAGTAACTATATTTTCTGAAAAACAACAACAACAAAAAAAATCAGTAAATGTATTCTGGCAGAACACTTTAAACTGGAACTACCCAGAAAAATACAGATGTATGGACAGCATATCGATATACCTTCTCATAGCAACTGACAAAATGTAGGTAGTGACCAACACAATAGAACTGAACAAACAGAACTAAAGACTAACTTAATTTAAGGTCTGATTAAGATAACCTTGTCATTCAAGAAAGCTATTTTATTACTACATTAGAGTCAATTTTTATGGTTTGATAAAATGGAAATTCCAAAGCCAAGTCAAATTAGAAGAGTGATGATTTCCAGTCCTTCAAAAAATATTATTGGACCCAGGAGTGTAGCTTAGTAGTAGCATGCGCTTAGCCTGTACAAGGCCCTGGGTTCAGTCTCTAGCACCAAATAAACCAAAACCCAATGAAATCACTCTCTCCCCAATAGCTTTCAAGGTTCAAGGGATTTCAAGTATAGCCTAACTTTTCCTTGAGTTTTCAAAAATACAAAACTAAACAATACAATTCATCTACTCACCTGTTCTCTCTCAAATATATCCATTAGGTGCTCCAGTCCAAGATTCCTTACAAATTGAGTTATGCTAAAATCTACTCCTGGAACTGGGGTGGAGAGGGGAAGCAGAACAAAATTTCACATTATAATAATGCACATTATTGTGATAAAGTTCTGATGTTCCTATTTACTTGAATTAAATAACTACGAAGCAAAATATGGTCCCTTAGAATACTGAACATAACATTAAAAATTGCTAAGACAGACTATAAAATTTTAACATCAGAGCAAACAGTTAATCTATAAAGCCTTCTGTTGGGAAGGGAAACAGATTTAGGATCCTGGCAGATGGAAGATGCAAGATGGAGTTAGGATAGTAGACATTTTTATTTGGAGGCAGCAAGAGCCCCCAGCTTTTCTAGTTCCAGCCCCATTTTGCCCCAGCCAGTTCCATTAGCCCTGGCCAGTTCCATTTAGTCCCCTGAGCCATTTCTACAGGTCTTTTTTATATGCAGGCCAGACAAAGAAGGCACATTGCCAACAGGTTGAGTAAGCAAATGTTGCATCTTCCCAAGGAAATGTTTATGACCTTGAGTGCATACGCTGAATCAGGGTGTTCATGACCTTGACTACACACTTTAAACATAGCCTGCTGGAAGCCTCTGTGTGGGAGGCTAACCATAGCCATTTGGGGTCTGCCCTATACCTTCTCAGGTAAAACAAAAAACAAAACAAAAAAAACCAAAAAACTTCTCATTTTTTGTTTTAAACTTTATTTTTAATTGTAGGTTTAAAATCTATTAAAAAATCTTACTTTCAGCTGGGCGCAGTGGTGCACGCCTGTAATCCCAGCACTTGGGAGACTGAGGCAGGAGGATTGCGAGTTCAAAGCCAGCCTCAGCAACTTAGTGAGGCCCTAAGCAACTCAGTGAGACCCTGTCTCTAAATAAAATACAAAATAGGGCTGGGGATGTGGCTCAGTGGTGGAGTGCCCCTGGGTTCAATCCCCAGTACCCCCCCCA
>JAJEJO010001513.1:747235-913022 GCA_020662805.1 Glaucomys volans
CCAGCACTTGGGAGACTGAGGCAGGAGGATTGCGAGTTCAAAGCCAGCCTCAGCAACTTAGTGAGGCCCTAAGCAACTCAGTGAGACCCTGTCTCTAAATAAAATACAAAATAGGGCTGGGGATGTGGCTCAGTGGTGGAGTGCCCCTGGGTTCAATCCCCAGTACCCCCCCAAAAACAAACAAAAAACAAAAATAACTTACTTTCAGACTGAAATTTCCTTTACAAAAAGTTTACAAAAACAAGTTCAACATCCTTGCACAGGGTGAGATAAATTTTGACAGGTTAAAGGCTTACATTTAAAGAATAGGATGCAGCAGTAAAACTCATCAACTTTCAACACAAAAGGAAAGTTTCATTAGGAATTCCACTAATAATGTAAAGAAAATCACAAAAGGTGAAAACTTATAGGCTATGTTAATTGATTCGATATTAATAATTGTATTTAAGGCTAAGAAATACTTTCAAGCATTCCAAATGACAAATATGAGGCTAATAATACCAGTTAACAAGTCATTTGTATACAATGTCTCACCTTCCTTTCTCTCCAAACTGGAAGCACCCTCTGTTCCACTTGAACTAACTACTGAAGAGAGTTCAGAAAAACTCCCAGCTAAGTTGTCAAGACTGCTGGCTGCAGAAAGGCTTGATGGGCTGGATGGACCTGAAGACAGAGTGTCTGCAGTGGCTCCTGGGCTTCTCACACCATTGAGCACTTGAGGTTTATAACATGAAGGTAGAGCAGAAGGGGGCATGGCTGCTGTAAGGAGAGCACTGACATCATCCGCCTAGGGTACATTTAAAAGAGACAGAATCTGTTAAAGGCAAATTTTAAAATCTATTATACCTAATAGAATGCAGTTAAAAATACGACAGTCACAACAAATGTTCCCTAGCACTACTAAAACACTGGTAAGTACCTGATTATTTTAAAAGTGAAGCAAACAGAAGGATATTCCACTAAACTGTTATTAAATATAATCAGACTATCCCTTCTAGATTAAATATAATAAAAATAAAACTATTAAATGTCGCAAATGATGAAGAAAATCCTAATTTTGACATGATGATTACAAGGCACTGAAATGAATTACAAAAATATTTATTTTCAAAGGTCTTTACAACCTTATTACTCTGAAATAAGAAATTTAACCTACATATGAAACTTCACCAAAGAGAATTATGTCTGCTTTTCTTGGAAAATATTCAGTGTATATCTGAATATATCTGAAAATTTAAAAATGTTTTTGTTTTGATAATGAAGATAATCAATTTCAATCAAACCTGCCAGAAAAGGGGAAAAAGGCCCCAAACTTACTAGTACATTAATTTGTTTCCTTAGTGACATAATCATTCTTTCACAGTGATCGGTTAAAATACTAAGCAATTAACACTCAGCATGAAGTACTTGTTTTCAGTCATTTTTACTGCCTATTCCAATCCTCATCTTCTTCCCTGTCAATCTGTGCATTCCTGTGGAACTCAGTGATCACATACAACATTTGTTTGTAATAGCAGTACCATTTATTGTGTACCTAATATTGTGTCAAGGGCTTTAAACATATTACCTTATTTAATTCTCATCTTGACCAGGTATCCTTTATCTCACAGCTGACGTATCTAAGGCTTGGAGACTAGACAACTTGTACAACTGTACAACTCTAAGTGATAGGGCTGGAATTCTAGTCCAGGTCTGTTTGACTCTAAGCCTGTGCATGTTCTCTACAGCATTCTATTTCACTATCACTGTCACTTAATACTATCTGGTAAATGAACACCTGGGTTTACTTCTAAAGTAGCTTGGAAATGAAAAGATAGTTTCCTAGAGAAATAATGCTGCAAATATGGATGGCCTGTCAGCCTGCTGAGAAAAATCTATTTAAACCTCAAATGAAGCTGAACTAAATCAACTTCTCATTGTATAGGAATAAAATCTCTCAGTAGAAAATAGCTTTAAGACTGTTCTTTCTGTCTCAAAAAGGTGTTTCTTCTTTCTTTTCCTTTACTACTCTGGTTAATGTGTACTCAGTGAGAGAGACAAGAGACCCATGGTTTGTACTATCTTGTACTGTATGCACAGTAACAGCATTTATGGAAGGTCTGGGCTTTTTTTTTTTTTGTACTGGGGATTGAACCCAGGGGCACTCAACCACTGAACCACATCCCTGGCCCTTTTTATATTTTATTTAGAGACAGGGTCTCGATAAGTTGTTTAGAGCCTCACTAAATTGCTGATGCTGGCTTTGAACTCAAGATCTTCCTACCTCAGCCTTCCAAGTCACTGGAATTACAGGACTGCGCCACCATGCCCAGCCTGGGCTTGTTTTGTTTCTCCACTAATGTAAGCAGTTTTAGTGCTCTTTTTCCCACCTCCAAAGTACACAATGATACAGCAGTATATAATAACTGATATTTTAATACCAAAAAGATCCTAAATAAGAATGGGCTAAAAACCAAATTTTGCCACATTCACTATGAAGACATTTTTACACATATCAGGTGAATTTTAAAAGGTCAGACAAGTATTGACATTTTTCAAAGAGCCCATCACTTACTGAAACTAAATCTAAAGGTGTTTGTCCTTCCTGATTTTTAAGAGTAGGATCAGCTCCGTGGGCCAACAATAAAGCACAAAGCTGTGTTCGTCCCTTTTGGGCTGCTTCATGCAAAGGTGTGAAAGCCCATTTGTCCGTGGCATTGACACATGCATTATACTTTATTAGTAAAGCTGCTACATCTACATGCTGTAAAAGAAAATACTTCTGTTACAGTCTGAAATATTACTTTATCACATTTTATTTTTTAAGAAGAAACTAGTTCAGTACCTACTTCCATATTTTCAAACTTACTTTGGAAATCAAAAGTAAAGCTGTTTCTCTCCAACATCCTAATTTATAGGTAGTTGCTTAAAAATTATAGTAGATACTTCACTAACTTGAGAGACTAGAAAATAGTTAAGAATTCTACAGAGTCAGAAACAACTTTAATGACTTCTGACTTATTCATGTGTCATAACTGCTGAATATCATCTACAAACTAGCAACATTCTTCAATTGTTCAAACTATATCACCGACAGTGGTCAATAATGATAACATCCTTGATTGTTTTAAGAGAGGATCATGTATTTCTATCTCTACAGATTCCTGTGAACCACTGTGAGTTTTCTGGGCACCAAAAAATACAAAACAAAATCACCATATCTCATTGAAACAGGTGCAAAGGAAGGTATTAAAACAAGAGACAATAAACTGAAAACTAAAACTTGGAAGTTATTTAACTTCATAATAACTTCCTTATAAAATAAATTAAAGCAAAATTTCATATGAACTGCAATACTGACTTTCACTTTGAAAATTCTACAGGTTTTTTTTTTTTAAAGGCAACACTGGAGAACTTACCCCATAAGATGCTGCATTATGTAAGGGAATAAGTCCTCCTTTGTCTTGGGCATTCACATCAGCTCCATGTTGTAACAAATACTCTGCAACTTCTAGATTATTATAACCAGCTAATTTAGAAAAGAAGTAACATTACTTTTAGTTATAAATTTAAAAAAGTCACACACACAGTTATAAATATTTGTAAAGCATAGATATTACTGGAAAATTTTTTTTATATAAATCTGAAATTCTGGAGTCCATTAAAAATTTATCTTCTTGAAAAAATTTCCCCCTGGCCTCAAAAGCTGGAAGCTTTTGGTGATAACATCCATTTGTTTTGGAGACTCTCAGAATTATATTGATTGATTTGCTTATATCTTGCCATTTAAAACCTGCCTTCCTATTACAACTTCTTAACCTCAGGTCCATGGTTTCAAAGGCTGCAAGTCACAGACATCCAATCATAAAAGTCAAGTTAGGAATACAGTAGCTGCCAGGCAGGAGGAAGCACACCAGAGTGGGTCTCAAAGTAGTACTCTTCCCCAGAAGGTTGCAAAGACATGCTTTTTGCTATAAAGAACTTAGGCATACATATTTCCACAAGTCTGGCTAAAGCCATGAAGTAAAGCTAAGTATTCTGGAAACATTCTATAAACTCCTAGCTACCATCTTGTGAGCTACAATACTCTTATGGGAAAGCATATTTTATTTGACACACAGAAAACAAATCTGAAACTTAACTTTGCCAATATAAAAACATATCACTTGAATTGAAAATGTTCAAAATGTTTTGTTCACATTTTTATTGTAGTTTTTATCCTTTTGCAGAAGGACCTAAAGCATAAGAATTTAAAAAGCTCAAGTAAGAAAAACAAAACCATAAAATTCCCCCAAATTAAACATTACACTATTCTAACAGTCCTTCTAGGTCTCAATTTAATATTATACCTTCTAGGTATAATATTTAACACTGCATTAAATGGACCAAAATATTTTGTGTATATAATCTACTTGTGACTTACAAAGACAACATGGATTTAAACAGTAATGTTAAAAGTTCTAGATAGGCTACAATAACGATATAAAAGCTCATATAAATATATACAGCATAATTTCCAATCAGAGGTTAGGTCATAGCTTGTCTTGCAACCTTCTGATAGTGGAAGTAGTAAAGCTTTTTCTTACTCTATTTGCATTTATGGCTTATAACTTCCAAAATGATCTAAAAGATACCTGGACAAAGAAATTAATTTTCTTAGACACTGGGGTCCAAATTTACATGAAGTTGAGAATTTATAGGCAAAAATAAAACAAAAAATATATTTTTTTGACTTTTTCTCCCCAGTATTGAGGATGGAACCCAGGGATGCTTTACGCTGAGCTATATCCCCAAACCTTTTAATTTTGAGACAGGGTTTCACTAAGCTGCCCAGACTGGCCTCAAACTTGTGATCCTTCTGCCTTAGCCTTCCAAGTAGTTGGGATTACAGGTATGTTCCACTGTATCTGGACAAAATCATGGTTTTTCTTTCTTTGCAGTGTTAGCGATTGAATCCAGGGACTTGTGCATGCTAACCAAGTGCTCTAACACTGAGCCCCTGGCTCCCCTCAAACTATCTTTTAAATGTTAGCAACACACTAAGACTGAAATGAACTGAGAATAGATTTTTATGTTATACCAAGCAAGAGAAACAACTGCACTGCTTAATTTTTTTCTTTTGTTTTAAACCATGTTTCGACAACTGTGCATATGATGAAACTCTACTGAGGTATTAGCTGTAACTGGCCCAGTGATTTTCATGGCCTATCTGCCCTGAAGCTGAAGAAGCTGCCCTAACACATCATTGTATATATAACTGAACTAAAAAACAAAGGTGGTCTGTGCCAATCTTATGAGTGAAAACTTAAATCTGATCTGACAAGTGTCCTGATAAAACCTGCTGAATCTTGAACTTCAAGCTTCCATACCCATGAGAAAACAAATTCCTGTTGTTTAAAGTCATTCAGTCTTTGGGATTTGGTTATGGAGGTTCTTTTTCTTTCTTTCTTTTTTTTATTGGTTCTTTTTAAATTATACATGACAGTAGAACCCATTTTGATATAACTATACAGCAGGGAATATATCTTCTTTTTTTCCACAGTGGAGATTCACACAATTCATATAATCTTACATATACATAGGGTAATACTGTCTGTCTCAGTCTACTATTTTTCCTTCCCCCACCCCCTCCCGTCCTATTTTCCTCTACACCATCCATACTTCCTCCATTCTTTTCTTATCCCCTCCATACCGCCCCCCCCCAATTATGAATCAGCATCCATTGATCAGAGAAAACATTTGACCTTTGGTTTTTTTGGGCTTGGCTTATTTCACTTAGCATGATATTCTCCAACTCCACCCATTTACCAGCAAATGGCATAGTTTTATTCTTCTTTATGGCTGAGTAATATTCCATTGTGTAAATATACCACAGTTTCTTTATCCATTCTTCAACTGAAGGGCATCTATGTTGGTTCCACAATCTAGCTATTGTGAATTGAGCAGGTGTGAACAAAGATGTGGCTGCATCCCTATACTTTGCTGATTTTAAGACCTTTGGGTATAAACCGAGGAATGGGTAGAGGTTCTTTTTCTTACATTCTCAATGCTTTCTATTTTTTGAGACAGGGTGATCACTAAGTTGCTGAGGCTGGCCTTGAACTAGTGATCTTCCTGCTCCAGCCTCCTGAGTCACTGGGATTACAGGTGTGTGCCACTGTGTCTGGCATGATTATGGCAGTTCTTGCAAAGTAAACAAGAAATAACTTTGGCAAGAAGTTTATGTAACTTTTGAAATTCTTAAAAGATTCCTTCCTCCCTCCTTCCTCCCTTCCTTTTCTTTCTGTTTGTACTTAGCAGCTATCAGAATGAAAGCCTTTAGCTTTCCATGAGGAAGGTTGGCTCAAGCAGGCATATGTTTCAAAACTCACCAAAAATGATTCAAACAATATAGTGAACTAGAGCAAAAGATGCCAAAGCACATGGTGGCTGGCATAGCCTGAATTGTTCTTACTGATGCAAATACTAGTACTAAAGTGAACTGGAATTTAGCTAACAGCTTGAAGAATGGTTGCCCTGTACAAATACATGAAAAGAGTACACAATGGTGGCCTTAAAAGACATTTGATCTCAATCTTTCAAGTTACAAGAAATATTTTACTCAGGTAAAATGAACCACGTCACTAGCTTAAATGTGTGAAAACATTCACTTACCTGCTAAATGTAGGGGTGTAGAATGTCGGCCTTGGGTATCACGGCAATTTACATTATCAGGAGAAGACAACTTCTTTACTCTGGCTAAACAACCTTTCTTTGCAGCATCAAGCAAAGCTGCATCTCCTCGAAGTAGATCTTGGATGTCTGTATCTCCATCTTTAACAAGATCCAAAGGAGTATTCCCATCCCTATTTTTCTTTGTAGGGTCTGCACCATGCTAGGTGAAAAATAGGAAGGGAGGAGAAACTGGCTTAAGTGTGCGCTTTATCAATGAGAATAAAGTCAATGTAACTATACCAAAGAAAATCACTTTATACTGAGACTCTACCTTAAAGATTAAAATGATTGTTATTAAAATTTAACCTACACCAGAAAATTAAAATAAAAAGAGGCAATTAAGTATTATTAGGTTTTTGTGTTTAAACAGAGTTTTAAACTATGTCGTTAAACATTGCTTTCTAGAGTCATGCTTCCTTTAATGACAGGAGCATGCTCTGAGAAAAGCACCCTCAGGAGATGTTTTACTGTGCCAACATAAGAGTACTTAACACGAACCTAGACGGTGTGGCTGCTACATCCCTCAGCTATATGGTGTAGCTCACTGTTCCCAAGCTGTAAGTCATACACCACAGGCAAATGTAATACAGCTTAAGTATCTGTGTATCTACATACAGAAAATGTACGTTAACCTCAATCATGAATGCTTAGGAATGGACTTCCTCAACAAGACTCCTGAAGTGCAAGAAATAAAATCAGGAATCAACAAAAGGGATGGTATCAAATTAAAAAGCTTCACAGCAAAGGAAACAATCAAGAATGTGAAGAGAGAGCCTACAGAATGTGAGAAAATCTTTTTGACCTGCACCTCAGACAGAGCACTAATGTCCTGGATATACAAAGAACTCAAAAAACTTAATACCAAAAAACCAAATAATCAATAAATGGGCAAAAGAACTGAACAGATACTTCACAGAAGAAACACAAACGCTCAACAAATACATGAAAAAATGTTCAACACCTCTAGCAATTAGAGAAATGCAAATTAAAACCACACTGAGATTTCATCTCACTCCAGTCAGAATGGTAATTATCAATAATACAAGTAACAATAAATGTTGGCGAGGATGCGGGGGGGAAAATGTACACTCCTACATTGTTGGTGGGACTGAATATTGGTGCAACCACTCTGGAAAGCAGTATGGAGATTGCTCAGAACACTTGGAATGGAACTACCTTTAACCCAGTTATCCCACTCCTTGGCATACACCCAAAGGACTTAAAAGCAGTGTATTACAGTGATGCATCCACAGCAATGTTTATAACAGCTTAATTCACAATAGCTAAGATATGGAACCAAACTAGGTGCCCTTCAACAGATGAATGGATAAAGAAAGTGAGGTATCACCGGGTGCAGTGGCGCACGCCTGTAATCACAACACTTGGGAGGCTGAGGCAGGAGGATCCCAAGTTCAAAGCCAGCCTCAGCAACTTAGTGAGGCCCTAAGCAACTCAGTGAGACCCTTTCTCTAAATAAAATACAAAATAGGGCTGGGGATGTGGCTCAGTGGTGGAGTGCCCCTGGGTTCAATCCCCAGTACCAAAAAAAAAAGAAAATGAGGTATACATACACAGTGGAATATTACTCAGTCATAAAGAAGAATGAATTATGGCATTTGCTGGTCAATGAATGGAACTGAATACTATCATGCTTAAGTGAAATAAGCAAATCCCTAAAAACCAAAGGCTGAATGTTCTCTCTGATATGCAGATGCTAACACAATAAGGGTGGCTGGGCCTGGGGCGGAGTGGGAAGAACAAATTCACTGGATTAGACAAAGGGGAATGAAGGGAAGGGAGGGGGAATGGGACTAGGAAAGACAGTAGAATGAATTGGACATAACTTTCCTACAGTCATATACAAATACACAATGGGTGTAACTCCACGCCATGTTCAATCACAAGAGTCGGATCCTAATTAGTTATATTCCATGTATGTATAATATATCAAAGTACACTCTACTGTCATGCATATCTAAACAGAGTAAAAAAAATGTTAAAAATTTTCAGCTATATTATAATTGTATAGGAGCACTGCCATAAATGCAGTCCACTGTGAAATGTCATTATGCAGCTCATAACTGTTTTTACTTTTCACAAACATTGAAATAAAGTATTAATCTATCCTCTGCTTTTACTGTAAAAGATCTATTGGTATCTGTATTAAACCAGTGCTACCAATTTTATGGTAAATAAGCTGGGCTTATAAACTATACAATTCACCAAGTATTTTGAAGGTAAATTATTAGGAAAAAAAAATAATAATCAGAGATCACATTGCATACAAAAATAAATCTACGTGTGGCAAATATACTTGTAGATTAAAATTTAAAATTGTTTTATGGCATTTTTTTCTAGAATCTAGTTATAGCATTAGATAATTTTGCTTTCTACTCTTACTAGTTTAAGTTTAAACTAGAGTTACTTGGGGAAAAAACCCAAAACCGTTAACATATTCTAGATAATTCACACAACTGTCCACAGTAAGTACTTCAATATACCTGGAGCAGAAGTTTGCAAATTTCATATTTTCCTTTTGCTGCAGCTTCATGTAAAGGTGTAAATTTCCATAAATCAGCTACATTAACTACTGCTCCATGCTTAACAAGAAGTTCTGCAACTTCATAATGTCCGTAAGAACACGCATTGTGCAAAGGTACAAGGCCCCTGAAATGGAAAGTCAAATGAGCAATGTCAGAAGGACGATTTAATTTCAATAATTAAATACAACTGATGAAAGAAATTTCTTGAACTAAGAGAGTATACTGATTATATTTAGCAGAACATTAAGAATCATATATTTTTAATCAAAAATGATTTTTAGATAAACTGGAAAAATTCAAATATCTTCAACAAACACTGAAACACTACATTGAAAAACCAGTACTATAGGGCTGGGGTTGTAGCTCAGTGGTAAAGCACTTGCCTAGCATGTACAAAGTCCTGAGTTCAATACCTGGCACTACGAAACCAAAATCAAACAAAATAAAAATCAGTATTATATCGTAATCTCCTTGGCCCTTATAAAGTTATAAGACATTATACAAGCAAATATATAAATGCTATAATAAAATCTTAACTGAAATTAAAAGTTATATTTAAATCAATGTTAGGAAAACAAAGTACCTCCTGGGGGAGAGGGGTAGCTATCAACTATCAAAAAAATATTTTCACCCAGTGTGGTGGTGCACAACTCTAATCCAAGCAACTCAGGAGGCTGAGACCCGAAGGAACTTAGGGAGACCCTGTCTCAAAACAAAGAGGTGGGGATGTGGTCAATGGTTAAGCACCCCTGGGTTCAATCCCAGGTACCAAAAAAATCATATTTTCCTAAAAAGCCTGATAAAGGTAAGGAAAAGAGACCTTAGTAACTGTTGGTACTCACCCTTTATCTTTAGCATGCACATCAGCTCCATGCTGAAGCAGATATTCCACCACAGACACCCTGTTATACCCCGCTGCAAAATGGAGTGGTGTAGACTGACGTCCTTCAATGTCTCTGCAGTTGACACTCTGAACAGTACACAGTTTCTGTAGGATTGAACACAGAATATATTTGATTCTACATGTTGTCATTTCTTGTTTCAATCCGTGTTGTAGGAAATTTCAAATGTTTGGATTATCTGATCTCTTTTTAAATCAGTATTCTTAGGAATCTATTCTTATTTCATTTTGTTGTTTACTAAGAATACCACTCTGGTCCTCTCATTTATGCCTGTATTATACAGTTAGTAGGTAAATTTTATCTGTCCTACTACTACTTATATAAAGATAACCCTAAGTATCATTATCACAATCATAACTTCTATTTTGTGGCAATTACACCTAGAGGTACAGTGGATCACAGCAGCACCAGCATTGTCAAGGAGCTTGTTAAAAATTCAGCATCTCAGGCTCCTACATATTGAGTTAGAATCTGCATTTTAATAAGATTCCTAGGTGATCTGGAAACACATTAAAGTTTGGAAAGTACTGCTTTAGACCAGTGGACCTCAAATTTTCATGTGCACTGGGTCCTGCCTTTAGATTTTCAGATTCAGTGTCTTGGGAGGGACTTGAAAATCTGCATTTCTAACAAGTTTCTAGGTGATGTTGGTGGTCAAGGAACTATACTTATAGAATGAATGAATAAAATGCTATTTTTTAATCTTGGGAAAATTATGAAAAGTCACTCAATTTTCTGTTTTTTGGTTCAAATGAGGAGGCAGAGTGAAGAAAGGCTCACTTAAAGGTAAATACTCAAAGAGTATTTTGCATGAAAAATATGAAAGTTTAGGGAAGGAAAGCAACATAGATAATAAATCACAGTGCTCAAAAAGTAAAACAAAGCTGAACAAAACAAAAAACAAAAACTCATTATTAGTAAAAACTCTTTCCCCCTTTCACTATCCTACCTTAAAAGCAGGAATATGTAAGCTCAATAACCAAGGAGCCAGATGTCAGTGGGCTTACCGCAAGGGTTTTCATCATTGGACTAGCAAAGCTCTTCTACGTTTACTAAACAAGAACTTCATAGATACATAAATTCAGGGGCCTATTCAAAAGATGGTGTTTCAGAAGGCATGAAATTGGGCATTAGGAATGAGTGTTTTTAATGTGTACCAGGTGCTGTTAGGTTTGGTATTATCACAGGCCTCTTGGTTTAACTATTCTGAGATAGGCTTTCTAATAGTAGGTGTCCAATTAAATATCTAGCCAGAAGAATCACCACTAAAAAACATAACTGAGGACACAGTGAAGTGTTCATTGGGTAATATGCAGATGTTCTTGTTCCAGAGATTCATACGGAGCCACCTAAGAATAGAAAAGAAAAAGGCTGGTAGAGATAAATGTCCTACCAAGTAATTTTAGAAGCAGAGGGGAGGGAAGACAGCCTAATACCTATCACTAGGAGAGATGGCCTTCCTTAATCCAGTGGTATTACTTTATTCTCTAAATCCAATTCCTGACTCTATCTTGTGTCTTCTTCATTTATCTTTTCCTTTAGACCCTTTTCTGTCCTTATGAAAACAAAGTTTCATAAAGTACTTCCTATTGTGCTTACTAAATAGTTTTGGTTTTTAATATGTATAAGTGAACAGGCATTTAAAATGTATATCTTCCTGCTCCAACATAGAAAAAAAAAATTCAGCTAGTTGTCCTTCAACTACTTGCTGATTTAATTTTCTGACTACTTAATTTTCTGACTACTTCTTTTATAAATAGCCCCAAATCCTGAAGTTATTTAATATATTTATGTCTATAAAGATAAAGATATAGGAAAGGACCAATTTCCAGAAAGCTCTTCATTTATAAGACCAGTGAATAAATTCCTTTAGGTTCTAGAATGAGATCAATATTCATATTTCTCTTAGAAAAATATAAAATTTTGTCCAGTGGCTCTGTTTAGTATTGAGACCTCCCTACAGAAATACAGCAAAATTATTCCAAATAGCTAAATTTGCCACAAATTAAGTCAACAAATACGGCTTTTTATAAAACTTATTACCTGCTAGTGCTCCTTCAATATGAATCGGCAGTTTTGAAAAAGTCTCTAAAGGGAAAAACTACAAGGCCCTTACTAGCTTAGAAAAGAAAAATAACATTGTTACATTTACTGAAGAATAACTTAATTCATGAAAAATGCTGAATTAAATTCTTATATTAGTTGAATTGTGAAATAAGTCTTGATCTTTCAAAATATTAGGCCTTTGAGTTATTTACCTGGATGCCCAATTTCTGTAGGTGGGGAAATGTCTGGTATAGCAGTAAGTCATAACATATTTATACAGTAAAAGTCAAAACAGAATCTGAGGAAAGGTTATTCTGGGAAGACTGGTATTACATGAAGTCTATTTAAATCTGAAATCTGACATTTACTGAGATGTATGTGAAACTAAAAAGTCATTTTCTTTCATTACTTGGTGTTCCTTATCTACAGAACTAGATATTTTTGTCCTTTAAAAGCAAGGCACATATAAATAAACCAAGCTCTTCATTATAACAGTACAGACTTCACTAAATGATATCAGAATAAAAATGCATGGTTAACAAATACATAAAGATTATATCTTACTTTTACAGTTTCTACATCTCCAGCCTTTGCAGCTTCCAGCAACTGTCTGTCTGCCTCTGAATTCCCTAATGGGATACCCTCTAAAAAGAGAGAGGGAAAGAATGATTAATTTCTGTTTAGAAAATAGGACCAAGCTTCAAGTGAGGCACCTTATCAAAAGAGAAAGTTCTTTTATAGTCTGATAGATTATGTAGGAAATCTCCATGGCAGTGGGGAAAAAAAATTTGACTGTATCAAAACTTTTTGATATATAAACAAAATATGTAAGTGTGTATAATTACAAAATGTGATTTAAGCAACAAAAAGGAACATAAAATAAATGATAAAAGGTGGCTTGTTCTATAATCAAGCCACATGGAATGCTGGGAAGTATTAAATTAGGAGAGCAAAAGCCAGGAATCTAACAGTGGTTCTTCCATTTACTAGTTACCTGAACTGGGGCAAAGCAATGTCCTGAGGCTCACATATTTTTAGTTCTAAAGAACAAAGTTAGACTAGAAGATAGATAAAGTTATGTTTAGGTCTGAAATTCTGTTTTATAGCTCATTTAAAATTTCAGAAAAAAGAACATCTACTGTTACCTTAGAATAAAATAAGCTGAACAAAACTCAAGATTTAAGTATAAAAAATTAAACCTTAAAAGACTTAGAATAAAACATAGGTAAGTATATTTGTATCTTGAAATAAAAAAGCTTCTTAGAGCAAAACATCCAAGGCAGAACCAAAGAAAGAAAACTGATTTGGAAAAAATAACTGTCAGGCAATAATAGCATTAAACAAATTTATAAACTAAAGAACAAAATGGAAAAAAAAAAATCACATTTCAACATACAGTTTAAGAGACATTATATCTACCATTTTCTTATGAGAACATACTAGAAGGCTTAAACAGACAATTAACAAGTAATTCACATACAAAAAACAGAGAAATGGCCAATAAACATAAAATTATGTTCAAACTTGCTCATTATCAAATACAAATTAAAATGAGATTCTATTATTTTTACCCACTTTATGTGCAAAATGGAAATATAGAGCTACACTGACAGTATTTCTAGTTTGCACTAAAAAAGCATCTTTTTCTGTTAATTTACAAATGTACATCCACCTAAGAAAAATATTAAGAATTACAGTATCTAGTACTGACAATGAAAACAAATCTTAATGCTTTCTGTGGGTTTATAAAATAGTACACATAACTTTCCTAGAAGGCAATTTGAAAATTATATACCATTCTGATTTACAAATTTCCTTTTAATAATTTATTTTCAGAAGCTAGCTGGAAACTTAAGAGAAGCTATAAATAACAGAAATTAGTATAAAATTGGCAAGAGTAAATTTTATCATTAGGCAACTGAACAGGACTAGTGTTATCATCCCTAATTGAATGTGTGGTATATGGAAGAGAAAAGGTAATCTTGAAATGTTGTAGTCAGTTCAGTTTTGGCAGATGCCATGAGGCTACATCAACCGCCTTCACTGATTCAAGCAGTGTTTCTCAAAATGTGATTCCCTGACAACAGACATAAAGATCATCAAAGATGACTGTTAAACACAAGAATGTTTGTTCCATTACAGTTTTTATCTGAGCTTTGAGATCTCAAAGCTACTCCACTAGATTCTAATAGAAAGTATAGATGTAAGGATATTTTGATTTTTTTTGTGTGTACTGGGGATTGAACCCAGGGGTGCTTTACCTCCAAGCGATACTCCTAGCCCCTTTTCATTTTATTTCTGAGACAGGACCTCTCTAAGTTGCTAATGCTGCTGGAATCCTCCCACCTCATCTCCAGAGTCACTGGGATGAGAGACGGGTGCTACCATGCCTGAAGCAAAGATACTTTATTATGCGACTGAATTTCTACACTGAAATGCTTAACCTGAAATGTGTTCAGACACCTGATCTAAATATTTTAAAACGTAAGGAATATGAGCATAATCATTAGTTAAATAGCACTTTTTTGCGGGGGGTACTGGGGATTGAAGCCAGGGGTGCCCTACTACTGCCCTATACATCCCCAGCCTTTTTTGAGACAGGGACCAAGTTGCCCAAGCTGGTCTTGAATTTGTGACAGTCCTGCCCCCGTATCCCAAGGTGCTGGAATTACAGGCATGTGCCACTGTACCGAGCTTAAATAGATTTTAATAAGCCACAGAGTGTGTTACCTTGTACAAAGTTACCTGACTCAAATATGCTGGATCTAAAAAGGAATGAAGAAGCAGTGCCAGTACTTAGGGTATTATGTTATTACTAAGGTTGCTGTCCTATAAGAACCATCTTTTCAGATTTTCCTTAAAAAAAAAAAAAGAAAAGAAAAAATGTGTATATATATATACACACATATATAGTTATAGATGGACAATATCTTTATTTATTTTTATGTGGTGCCAGGATCAAACCCGGTGCCTTACACGTGATAGGCAAGCGCTCTACCACTGAGCTACAACCCCAGCCCCAGATTTTTCCTTTCTTTAAAAAGAAACAGCAACTGTTTAAAGACTGGGCAGAATATACACTGTAATGAAATCATAATTGTGACTTCACAACATTTGGATAGTTAAGTACTTATAAAGAGTACCATTAAGAAAATATAGCCAAAAATTCTCAAAAAATTTTTTTTCAATGTGGTATATATACACAAGGGAATATTATTCTGCCTTAAAGAATGAAATTATGGCATTTGCAGGTAAATGGATGGAACTAGATAATATCATGCTAAGTAAAATAAGCCAATCCCAAAAAACTAAAGTCCAAATGTTTTCTCTGATAAGTAGATGCTGATCCATAGTGGGGGGTGGGTAGGGAAGAATGAAGGAACTTTGGATTATGCAGAGGGGAATGAGGAGAGGGGTGGGATGGTGGGGATGGGAAGGACAGTAGAATGAGACAGACATTATTACCCTATATACACGTATGAAAAAGAATTTTTAAAATAAAGAATAAAATTTTCTTTTCATTACCAGCACCTATATATAACACCATAACATTAATGAATTTAAAGGTTAATTAAAAAAATTAATGTCACAGAAGCATTTAATACCTTGAAGCAGCTGCTGAACATTTTCATTTCCCATCTGCAAGGCAGTAAATCCCTGAAGGGATATGATGTTAGGATCGCACCCATAGCTTAGGAGTAGGCGGCAAGTTTGTAGATGGCCACAATGTGCAGCTCTGTGCAGAGACGTTTGACCAAGATTATCAAGAGCATTAACCTTAACAGTGTAGAAAAAGTTGAAATTAGTCTGCAGTTTGTAATTTAAAACCATTGAACCATGTATTTAACATTTGCTACCAATTTAGAAGTTTTCAATCTTTTTTTTTGACACTGGGGATTGCACCCAGGGGTGCTTAACCATTGGGCCACATCCCCAGACCTTTTTATTTTGAGACACGGTGTCATTAAGTTACCTAGGGCCTAGCTAAATTGCAGAGGCTGGTTTTGAACTTGCAATTCTCCTGCCTCAGCCTCCTGAGTCACTGGAATTACAGATGTGTGCCACTATACCTAACTCAATTATTCTCTTATGAAGCCAAAGCAAGTATTTTTTGCTTAAATCTAGAGCACAAATTTACCAATTCCTGAAGGCTGACATCAGAAGGAAAACCCCATTTTGGGTTAAAATGCTGAGGAACAGTGGTGCTTAGTAACAAATTATTTATAGATTCACTGTATTTAGAGCTAGACACTGCTTAAGAAACTTGAATCTCTATTTGTGGATCTTAGAGTTCTAGAAATGTGGAGATTAACCCTAAGATGGACAATAGTCAGGAGCAAAGTCAGCGTTAAAATGAGTATTAAAACACTTCCTTCTATTGGCTTAATCTTCTACCCAATTTACCATGTAACATATAATCTTTATAGATAAACACATGGTATATCCACTCAAGGGAATATTTCTCAGCACTACAATGAAACAACTGCTCACAGGTAGATAAAATCTCCCAAACACTGTACTGGGTGGAAAAAGTCTTACACAAGAAAGTACATATTGTATGATTCCATGTATATGAAGGCCTAGAACAGGTAAATCAAATCTGACAAAAAAAAGTAAAAATGGCTGTTACAGCTAGAGGTGGACACTGCCTGGGTTGGAACATTAACCAGAGGATGTTCATTATCTTGACAAGGAGTTTTGGTTACACAGATGTATGCATTTTTAAAAATTCAGCAAATGTTCATTTAAGACTTATGAATTTTCACTGCATGTAAATTTTGTATCTTAAGAAAAAATATAAACAAATGAACTCTAGTTGATGCACATGTGGATTTAGAGACGTGTATACTAATATGCAAAGTACTTTGACACGTATCAAATATATTTAAGGATATGTAATAAAACAATGTATTAAAACATTAGTGATAGACACTAGATAATGGGTATATAATTACTTTCTTTAAAATCCTTTCAAATTGGCTTTATCTTGGAAATTTTTCACAAGAAAAAAAAACTACCTGTAAGACTCCCCCTACTCACACCCACCTCCTCCACATTCCCATCATGGAAATAATTCTTCAAAATATAACTGAGAAATTAAGCTCCTAGTAATCAATTCTGTGCCCACAAGTGTTTTGAGACACTGGCCAATTCATATTCATGGAATCAGAGAACATTTTAAGAGGAATACACCTTCTTAATGAACATTAAACTATGAATAGTTAGTTCTCCTGTTTACAGAACCCAAAAAGTCTATTTTAAATGCTCAGGGCAATTATTTATTAACATTTCCAAACTCAGTGAAGAGTGAAAAACATCCACTAGCCAAAACTTTATTTGCGTACTACTTTGTGTTAGGATTAGGGTGACCAACTTGTCCTGATTGCCTGGGACTTTCTCACTTTTAGCATTGAAAGTTCTGTTTCTGGCAATCCCTAAAGTCCTGGATAAAACTGGGTGGTTGGTCACCCCAATCAAGACTGTTTCACTGAGTTTCACAATTCAAATTTAATATACATTCAGATACTCTTCAAGTATACACATGTATGAAAAAGAGCAATCAACGAAAAGTTACAGAGACAAATGAGGTATGCCAAGCAGTCAGGCGGAAATAAACTTTATTTTATTCAATAATTTACAATAGGAAAGATCAATATTACATATTATCAAGAACTCCCCCAAATCAAAGAGATCAGGACACTGAGAAGTAACATGAAAAGAAGTAGAAAATTCTAAGTCATTCTTTGAGAAAAGGAAGGACAGATAAAAAAACTAGTCTGTAAAACACATTAGGGAAAGGCCACAAGGCCACCCAAGTGAAAAAGGGTCTGTTTCTTTCTTCTCCATTTATTCAAAGCAGCTCCGTTGTTAGACAGTAAAGTTCTACTAAAGATTTTGTTTGAAGAAGGAAAGGATCTATGGCTAAGAGTTGAAAATTGCTGAATTAGGTGCCTCTGTCATCTCTTCCAATCTGAGATGTGTATCTTTTATTAAGTAGTATTTTTTGAAGTTCCCAGATTAGAAATAATGATTTGTAGCCGTGATAGAAGAATAATTATTCAATGTTTAAAATGATTTGTATGCAAGTGCCAACTAAAGAATAGTAATTTATCACCAAGGGTAGGTATGATGTTTTTATCCAAATTACTCAAATAAATTATTTCCTCCTATTTAAATTCTGTGCCTTAGTTACATAAATAAAAGGTGGGTAGACCATCGCTGGGGTAAACAGTGGGAGTTATCTTTGTGACCAAGGAACAAAAGATTTGGTAAGAAAAGATGACTGTTCAGAATCAGTATGACTTTATCTGGGGATATTCTGGAGAGAGTACTGTTAGAGAGTCCTTAAAGGTAACTGTGATAAAACTGTGATAGTGGGGTATGGATAAAAGGAAGAGAGAAGGAAGGACATAAGTAGATAATGTATATGTGAATAAATACATAAACTTTCTGTCAAAAAAATAGATACAGAAAGAATTACCTGAGGGACTTTTACTTTTTGTTTAGGATGACACTGGGGATTGAACCCATGCTAGGCAAGTGTTCTACCACTGAACTATGTCCCCAGCTCTTTTAAAAATTTTGAGACAGGGTCTCCAGAGTTTCTCACGCTAGTCTCAAACTTCCAATCCTGCCTCAGCCTCCCAAGTAGCTGGGATTACAGGCATGCACCACTGCGCCCAGCTGCAGGACTATTTAGGTGTAGATTAAAAAAAAAAGCAAAACAAACAACCAAAAAACAATTAATTCATAAATAGGGAATATGCATTCCATCTATTGAATAGAAAATAAATTGTTGAGTTACCAAGATTACCAAAAAGGAAGTATACCTTTGCTTCATGTTTCACCACGACTTCGACAACATCATTATGAGCTTTTTCAGATGCCACGTGCAGAGGAGTCAAGAATCTTAAAGAGAAAAAGTCAGCCAGACAATGAGTATATCTTCCAAAGAATAAAATGTCAATAATATTTCATTATTAAAAGTATACTTACTCTTTTGTCTTTTCATTGATGTTTGCTCCTTTTCTTAGCAACAGTTCACATATTTGCTTTCTTTTGGGATATGGAGATGCAGCAGCACAATGCTAAATAATTTAAATTGCAGTATTAATCAAGGACTATATATAATTGATTTTTACTCAAGAACACTTGAGTTTCCAATCAAGAATAATCAAATTACTTAACCTCTTTGTTTTATTTTGGCGTAACTTTATTCTCCAAAGACTGACTATTGGATAATAACAATTACCAAATTCTGACGAGGTCTGAAATCCTATGCACTAAATGATATGTTATTAAATATTATGATCAAACTTTGTCATCTAATTTGAAAAAGCCACTACAGATGTGAAGAAAAACTTCATGTGAATGATACCTATCTTAAGGTATTTATGTTATGTTTAAAAGGTTAAGAAAACACCCCCAAAGTTGGGGTTTCTTCACATGAAGAAAGAATATTATTCTTTCACTTAGAATTCTACTTGGTAAATAGATAATGAGGTGCTTCTCTCACCTAGCTGCTGCAGCAGAACAAGGACTTGGAATACCTGTTTGATACAATTGGTTTTAGAACTCCATTTGGAGTTCGAGGCTGTAGCATTTGTATCTATGATATCCTTAATGTCATAGGAGGCCAAAGGTAGGGATTTGCCAGTTAGAAACCTAGTATCTTATAATCATGGCCTATCTTTGCAACTTCAACCTACAGATGATATTCATGGACAATAAGTATTTAATAATGTCTGGATGATGAATGACTAAATCAATGTATATAATATTAAAACTGAAATCTGAAACTCCCTAGAATAAAAGTTGTAGTTAATTTACAAGCAAAGGTGCTTGCTGTACACATCTAAACACACAGAATACATGAAACTTGTTCTGACTGTAACCTGTTAATCATAAGTCAGATCCTCATGATGGCTAAAGATTCATTCTTTGATACTTTGTGGTCACTAAAGTCACCACTTTGTCCTTAAGAAAATAAAATCCAACTAGTGAACATAGCTCTTTTGGTCCCTTAAGGATAACAACCCCAGGACATCTATCAGAAGAACACAGAAAAATGGAAATAGTTTATTTCCAAGAATTCTTAAAAATTCTCTGTACCTCAAAATACACCTCTACTCTTTTGTACCATCTTGGGGAAGGGCCTGCAATCTCTGGAAACCAAAAAGGAATTGCTCCTGTACCTGAATTACCCATCAATCCTTAACTTACAGTTATGTTTGCAGGTTAATTACAAGTAATTAATAGTAGGGTATCTGGGGGGAAACAATGTGTAGTACAAAAGTTCCTCCTTATCCATGCTTTTGTTTTCCATGGTCTTCAGGTCAACTGCAGTCTGAAAATATTACATGGAAAATTCCACAAACCATTCATTAGTTTTATTTATTTGTTTGATTTTTTTTTGAGACAGGGTTTCACTAAGGTATTTAGGTCCTCGTTAACTTGCTAAGACTGGCCTTGAACTTGTGATCCTCCTGTCACAGCCCTCCAGAGTCACTGGGATTACAAGGGTGTGCCACTGCACCCAGCTTTATCAGTTTTAGAAGTTGTTTTGAGAAGTGTGATGGATGACATGTTGCATCATTATGCTCAGGATGTGAGCCATCTTTTTTTCTAGTGTATATACACAGCTGTCTAAGTTACCTGTTCATTATCACTTAGTAGCCATTTTGGTTATCAGTAGATCAAGAATTGAGGTATGATAGTGTTTGTGTTCAAGTAACCCTTATTTTACTTAATAATGGCCTTTAAGAGCAAGAATAATGATGCTAGCAATTTTGATAGGTTAAAGAGAAGTTGTCAAGTGCTTCCTTTATTAAAACATCTTAAGTTAATATAAAGGAAAGAAAAAGAATTGTATTTTGAGATTTCTAATGGCTACAGTGAAGTTATTGATGTTAATCTCCTACTCTGCCTAAATTATTTTATTTTATTGGTGTTGGGGATTGAACCCAGAGCTTTGTGCTTGCAAGGCAAGCACTCTACCAACTGAGCTATATCCCCAGTCCTGCCTAAATTATAAATTAAATTGTACCATGGGTATAGAGGAACAAACAAACAAACAAACCAGTACACATAGTATTCACTATTGTTTGTGGTCCCTGGTATCCATGAGAGTCTTGGAAGACATCCCCCATAGACAAAGGGGTACAACTGTATTAGCTTTTCATACTAGACATTTTTCCACGATGTTAGTCTTTCCAAGTTTCTCTGTACAACTTTAATGCTGTTGTGGCTTTAATTTTGTATTAGCATTTCTTATACTTGGGCAGCTTTGTTATTTTTTTACTTGGATAATTTTAAAAAAGTAGCAAAAAGATACTAAATGTCTAAAAATAGGTTTTTACATAAATTTCACATAGCTTAGATTAAGGCATAAGGAGAAGAAATTTATCATAAAAGATTATTAAGTACAGCTATTGTCAGTTAACTCTACTAAACACATTAATTTATCTTCTCTCACCTAAAGCATATAATGTAATTCAAACACAAGGACTTTTCCCTTTAAAATTTTTCCTTTTCAAAGTGGGCCCTGATTACACCATTTCCACTTCTATATTCCATCACTTACCCATGTTTTTCTGATTACTTTTCCTCATACTTCACTACTCACATCTACTGTGTTGTGATTTCACAGCGTTACTGTTAGTTCTATCAGGAAAGTAGTATCTAAGGTACTTTACTCATACTTTAGATCTAAATTTGAAAAAATAATGCAATATTGGAAGGAAATACACCAAATGGTTTTTATCTGGATAGTAGTACTGTTTTTGTTTTCACTATTTTCAGTGAAAATTTTCTAATATAATAAGCCTTTACATATAATTTTTATATTTCCCTTCAATGGCAAAAGGTATGTACACCTCTTATAAAAAGTTACATACAACACATACCAATATATGAATAAAACTTTTTTCTGGACAGATTCTCAAACTTATAATAGTATTGCCTTTTTGGGGGATGTGGTGAAGCTGTTTATATTGTTTGAATTTTTTCTTTATGTATATGTGGGCATTAATTTAATTTTTTAAAATTACAGATTTTAAAAATAATGCCATTGCTAAATTAGAACATTATGAGTTTGGCATGTTTTTGGTTACTGTGTTTTAAAAACTTAAGTCTGAAACATTACCAATGCTGTTTCATGTGTCTGAGGATGCTTGAAATTCACCATTTCCAGAGAGAGATGTTTTTTGATTCGTGTAACATCAGCTTCTCGAGCAGCCTGCAGCAATGAGTGGCCTTTAAATTCATCTAGATGAAGAAGCATTTAAATCTACATGAAATTATCAAATTAATAGAACTTACTTAGTAAAAACACTCAGCTTTATTCTTGATATTATTTTGAAAATAATCTTCCCAAATATCCTATAGTGGTATTCCAGCTCCCCTCAGTTATGGCTCAATTCATCCCCACATATACACACACATTTGGCCATGGCAGATTCATGATCTGCTCAAATACATAATTGCTCTGGAGCTATCTATAGTACTGTAATATAATGCCAGACCACAGTGTTCTGAGAATTTTTTAAAGAACAGAACCTTCTCAATAAAGAAACAACCCCTATACTAACATAGCAACAGCACATGGTTTTGTTCAGATCTTATCAGATAACTGGGTGCTAGACAAAATGTCTATCATTAAGTGCCACCTATGACAAACAAACAAAAGAGAGTATTTTTTCAAAGTTTCTTTTAATCATCAGAATTGTGAAATCACCGTTATCCTTTATTATTCCAGAAAAATGTAATAATTCAAGTTGCCTATTTATACATAATAATAATGTATCTGAATAAGGTGGTTATTTCTTACTACATCTACTTCAGCTACAGAAAGAAAACCACAGAACTCAGCCCAGGTACCAAAGATTATTAAATGTTAAGACCTGGGGACTGTATTTACAAGATGGCAATCTGATAAATAACACCAACTTAATAAACAGATTAGCTAGAAAGTCATATCAAAAATGTGACTGAAACCAAATGCTTTCATTTCAAAAGAAAGTTATTTACAAGACTAAAACATAAAAAATATAATGACTTCAAAAAACCAATACAAATATATTTTTTCATAGAACCTGGAGTAAGGAGAAGCTCCCTAAACAACTGTACTTATATCTAAGGAAAATATTCCATTATTTAAACATTTCAAAAAATAAATAGGAAAGACAAGTGTTCAAGTCAACAATATCATAATATCTTAGCTGGTCATTTTTAATTTTTATACTCACATGATAATCTTTCTTTTAACTGTGGTGTGGGAGCCAAGTCAATAGCACTTTTATTGTGACAATTTAGTAGTGTTGGATCTGCACCATAACTTAGGAGAAGAGAACACACTTCAACCCTATTCTTGGAAGCTGCCTCGTGAAGAGGAGTGAACTGCCACAAGTCCATTGCATTCACACAGGCACCATGCTGGGACAAAAAAGTATGCATTTAATGTCCAATATCAAGAGAATTTAGAATTATTAGTTATGGGCAATTAATATCATGTAAGCTTAAAATGGTTATGTTCCCGAAGTTCACTTTTTTTTTTTTTTTTTTCCGGTGCTGGGGATTGAACCCAGGGCCTTGTGCTTCTTGCAAGCACTCTACCAACTGAGCTATATCCCCAGCCCTGCAAAGTTCACTTTTTAAGCCAATTAATTCAAAAAGAAAATATGCCCAATGGAGAAACAGCTGCTGATTGTTAGACCTGTCTACAACAGCCTACTTAACTCTTATTAGGAACAATTAAGAATGAAGCTTAAGATTTAACCTAATCTTCTCCAAGAACCACCTCCACCCCTTTTTGAGGTATAATTTCATACAGTGAAATACACATCTCAGGTCCTAAGTGTATAGTTTAGTAAGTTTTGACAGATGTAAATATCCACAATACAATAATCCGAATCAAGATAAAGGATTTCATTACCTCAGAATGCTTCCTCATGCTCTTTATATAGGCAATTTCTGCCCCATTTTGACTTACAGCACCATATTAAGGTGTTTCTGAATTTCATAAAAATGAAAGAATACAGTGTATATTTTTATGTCTAAATTCTCTCACACATCATGTTTTTAAGAATCATTTATGTTGTATCAGTATGTTTTCACTGCTGAGGAACATTTCATTATACAAGCAGCTGTCAAAACAGGGTATAACGTTTACCTTTATCAGAATTTGCCATTTTCGAAAGTAGCCATACTACTTTACATTGCTAACAGCAATGTTCCGGATTTCAGTTGCTCCATATCCTTGCTAATACTTCATTTGTCAGACTTAACAATTTTTTAGTCTTTTCCAAGTATTAGAGTTGGATGGACTGTAGAAGTCATTTTAGTTAAATCTCCCATAAAACACAAAATCCCTTCCAGAGCATTCCTGATAGCAAACCAGCTACTTTTTATATGTTCAGTGATGGGGAGTCAATTCTTGGGTAACATGGCTTTTTATAGGTACTACAGAGCTCCCATTAGGAAGTTCACTTATACATTAAGTTAATATATGCACTTCAAAATTTGCTCCATATGTCTTTTTTTGGCATTGAAGAGATAAATACTTTTTGCTGCAGTATTTGTAATATTCTTAGGTTTTTCTTTTCCAGTCTACATACCTCAAAGTTCTTTCACTCATCCTTCATATCAGATGGTTTCTAAACTTACCCTAGTGGCCCTCAACTAAACATAATTTAGTCTAAGAAATTCATTTTAAAAAATACTGTGAACCTGAAATAAACAATAGATTTCCAATGTGATTTGTGCAGAATATAGCACATCCATAATATTTCCAATGTGGTTTGTGCAGAATATAGCACATCCATTATAATATTTGTTCTTAACACTATACTTGTACTACTGGCATAAAATTATAGTAATCTTTTAAGTAGTTGGATCACAATTTATACTTACACTCAATCAGTGGGCAACATAAAAGCTCTAGAATAGTTTTTTTTTTTTTTTCCTTTTTTCTTTTTCTTTTTTTTTGTACTAGGGATAAAACCCAGGGCACTTAACCACTGAACCACATCCCAAGCCCTTTTAATTTTCTATTTTGAGACAGGACCTTGCTAAGTTGCTGTGGCTGGCTTTGAACTTATGATCTTCCAGTCTCAGCCTCCTGAGCCACTAGGATTACAGGTGTGTGCCATCACACCTGGCTAAGCTCTATAATTTTTAAAAATAAACATCAAAGTATATTCTCCTTACACACATTTTTCTTTGTATGCTTATTTTTATGAACCTGTCTCCTTATTGATCCTATTAAATCTGTTAAATTTCATTTTATTAGTTTCAACCCAAGCTTGACTTATCCTTCCTAGCTGCATGTTAATCTGCAAATTTTATAAGTATCCCTTTCTAATTCTTTACCAAGCCAACAATGAAAATGTGGATCACAATGAAGGCAAAGACAGAACCTTTTGGCATCCCATTAAAGATTCCAACATTCCCATTAGTCATCACTGTCAGAAGAGTTGTTTAAATATTATTTCACCCAACAAAAAATTCCCCTCATTATAGCCAGATCCACTTATTTGCTTCCTTATATTTAGAGGCTTTTTAGATGGAAAAATTTAAGAGAATTCCTTGTATTTTTTGTGTCTGCTAGTATCACATTTCATTATTTGACTCAGAGATCATGTCTTGGTCTTGGAAAGTAGTCACTGAATGTCTGCTGTCAGACGACAGCTTCTACTGGCCAGACTCTTTTGCTAGGGCTGCCAACTTGGTGCTGCTGGGGACCTCACATATATTCCCAATTCCTATCTACTTCCTTTCTCTTGACTTTCCTGAATTTACTATTGTATACTAATGTAAGTTTATTGTATACTAAACTTACATTAGTATACAATAGTAAGTAGTAACAGTACAAAAACTGTACTTCATCTAACATTCATCTAAGTATGATCCCCTAGTCAGTTTTCCACTCCACCCCACACTTTCTCCCCCCAGGACTGAGGACTGAACCCAGGGCCTCGTGCCAGAGTACATGCTAGGCAAGTGCTCTACCACTGAACTACATCCCCAGTCCCAGTTTTTCAATCTGATTTACTTTTTCATGTGCTGAGGATCAAACCCAGGGACTTGCACTTGCTATAAAAGCAATCTACCATTGAGCTATACCTTGAATACTTCCACTCTTTGTTTCACTCTTTATCCATACTAATGTTCCAAATGTTCTGCTGAATTCAAGACTCAGTTTGACAGGAAGCAAAAGCATGAGTGCTACAAAAGCATAATACTATAGCTATATTACAAAGAGGCTTGCTTATATTCTACACATTGTTTCTGTGGGAAAAAAGTATTCCATGGTGGCATATGCCCAAAAGAAAACACAGAGGCATTAAAAACAAGTGCCCTCTTTTCCTTCCCATGACAGCTGCTGAGAGAGTAAGGAAAAGTATTTGAGAGATAGTAAGATCCTTGGATTCATTCTCAAGGGTAATACATGTCTTACTCCCATTCAACAGGGGTCAAAATAAGTTTCTTACTAGTAAAGCTTACCAAGTAAGCCTGCTTCAACCTAAAGTAAAATTAGCAAATCTTGCAAATATAACTGGTTTAAACAGTCATTAAATCTTGCTTTCTTTAGTTACAAATTACAGAATCACTTAATCTGCTATTCACATGATGGTAGTACTATTTTATATCTAGAAGTGTATGGTATCTCAAAAATAGGAAAGCAGTCCGATGCTAACCTGTTAATCATCTGTATTTTATGATTATACTTATGGCTTCTCTTTTTTTCTTTTTCTTTTGGTAGTGGGGAAATGAACTCAGAGGCACTCAACCACTGAGCCACATCCCTAGCCCTATTTTGTATTTTATTTAGAGAAAGAGTCTCACTGAGTTGCTTAACACCTCACTGTTGCTGAGGCTGGCTTTGAACTCATGGTCCTCCTGCCTCAGCCTCCCGAGCTGCTGGGATTACAGGTGTGTGCCACCACACCTGGCATATGGCTTCTTTCTACCAAGCATTTGGACACAGGAAAAAAACCAGACATGCTATATATACTAAGTACTTTACAAAATTTTACAGGAGAAAATAATCAGAAAGGTATAAGAGAACTAACCTTGACCAGAAGTTCAGTTACTTCATAATGGCCATAAGAACAGGCATTGTGTAACGGCACCAGATCACTACAATGAAAGGGGGGGGGGAAGCCTATATTATTACATATTTCCTAGGTGTAGGGAAATTTACAAATTAAAATATATTCAAACTTAAACTATTTTAAATTTATACTTTGTTTTAAATAGAAAATGGCTTATGTGAACTTCTAATAAAACTGTACAAAATTTGGTAATATCCATTTGAACCCTAAGTCCTAAAAATTCTAACTCCTAATTCTTTTTCAAATCTTTTTCTTTTTTCGTCTACTACTACCATCACTAACTTTGTTTAGGTCTACTGTTGTTTCTCTCCTGAACTACTTAAATAGCACCACTCCAATTTATCCTGTAAGCTATAGCCAGATATTTCTTTTTCTTGGTACAGGGAACTGAACCCAGGGATGTGCTATCAGGAAGGGACATCACACCTCCTTCTGCCCCCAAAATTTTAAGATATAGTCTTGCCAAATTGCTAAGGTTAGCCTTGAAATTGTAATCCTCCTACCTTAGCTTCCCAAGTTACCAAAATTACAGGCATGAGCCACCATGCCTGGCTGCAGCTAGATTTTTCTTATGTGGCTAATCTTGTTTTAACATCTTAGTGGTTCCTTATTGCTTTCAAGAGATAGTAGGAACTTTTTAACAAGATCCCTTCTCTGGCCTTGCCCTTTAGTAAAGGTATGCTAAACTTACAGTTTCCTCTGTCTTCATACATACTGCGTCCTGCGTATAGGATAAACTCCCCCCCTGCCTGCTTTGGACTGGATCACTTCTACTTATCTTTTCCAGACTAAGCCCAAATAATGGCTCTTCTTTATAATTTAAAAAATCCTACAAGATGAACTGCTATATTCCTCAATAAACTGAAATTCAATTCCTTCATCGTGGGAATGGAAGAACATGGTATGTGGGAAGGTATAATGCAACATTAAAATCGTATTAAGCTTCTCCTTCGGATTACTCACATTAATTGCCAACAGCCACTATCATGATGATCTATGGTAAGTGATGGCCATCTGCAATTTAGTCTCTTTAGTTTTACACATCTCTCTTTAAAGGCTAATAGCTTTCCACCATACCATTTTTGAATACATGATTCTTTACTTGCCTGAACGTCAATTTTATTCTCTACTATCCAGTAGATACTTCCATTTGAATTAGCATCATATTCACATAAGGACAAAAGTTCTAAAAATGAACTTGGTGTTTTCCCCCAAATAATTTTCACTCTTGTATTTCATTATGTGTACTTTTGGGTCTAACTCATTCAGCTTCAGGAAGTGAAACATTTCCTTTTATTCTACTCTCTCTCATCATGTCTAGACTTTGAAGCAATCTTGTCCATTCTTACATTATAGTATCTATTACATCTATGTTTTTATTTTCATTTTTCTCTGCGATCATTACAGATCTTCTTATGTCCAAACCCCTATAATTCTTACTTTTCTAATTGCTCTTTTAGTTTGTCTCTTCCTTATCCAGTTAACCCCATATACTGCTCCAGAATGTACCTCCTAAAACAACTCTGCTGGGGGGGGGGGGAATTCCTCTTGTTTAATCACAAATTGCAAACAATGATAGAATAAAGTTTGAATTCTTCACGATAGGATATCAAGTTCTCTAAAATCTGGTTCTTACCTGTTTCTCCAATCCTAACTTTTATTTGTCCCCCATATGAATCGCCTGGTTTAGTTAAGCTGGTCTAGTCAATGTTTCTTTCTTTTCAGTGCTAGAGATTGAATTCAAGGCCTTGTGCATGTTAGTTAAGTGCTCCATCACTGAGCAACCTCCCTGGTCATTGTTTCTTAAATGTACTATATCATCTGGGTTAGCACCTAAACTCACATAAATTCTCTAACAGTGATGCTCCCCACCTTGCTTTCTTATTTGAGACCTGCCTTTAAAGTCAAGGTCAAGTACTACATTTTTCTGAAGGATTTCCCAACCACTTTATCCCTCACAGATAGTTCCCTCCTAGAAACTCCTGTAGAACTAGCCCTCTATCACTGGGCACTTGGTACAGATCTCTTCATCAGTTATCTTTCACGCTCCATAAAGTACTGTGTATGAAGTTTTATAATTCTCTGCCCTCAAATCAACCTGCATGTTGTGAAAACTCAACAAATATTAATGCTGTTTAGTAAAAAACATGCTACTTTATAAGGTTTCAAAGTGTACTGTAAACAAAGTCCTTATTTTTGTTCAAATGCTTACCCTTTATCTTTAGCATGAACATCAGCTCCATGTTGCAATAACAGTTGTACAATCTTTACTCTATTGTAGCCTGCTGCCAAATGCAGTGGAGTTGACTGAAATATTTATCAAATAAATTAATAAAATTCACACAATGGATGAATTAAAATGTATAAAAAGGTAAAAACCCAAATACAAAACAAGAAAATTGGATTATAACTTCATTGTCTAATATCCATTCCTTTTTTAAATAAAATATAACATACATACTGAAGGCATAGTATAAAAATTTGAAGTTCACTACAGCATAGAGGAAGCTAACAACTCAAAATGTTTAATATCAATAAATTTTCACTGTTTGCTTTTTTAAAAAAAAATTCCAGTGATGGGGACTGAACTCAGGGGCAATCTACTACTGACCTGCATGCCCAGCCCTTTCTGTTCTTATTTTGAGGCAGGGTCTTGCCAAGTGGCTTAGGTTGGATTTTAACTTGTGATTCTCCTGTCTCAAGACTCCCAGAGTACCTAGGATTACAGGTGTGTGCCACTATGCCAAGCAATTTACTAAGTTTAAGAATTAATCTGAATTACTATTTAAAAGAAAAAAATCAGTACTTTCCTCAAGGGTTTATCTATTACCAGTAGATGAACACAAACTTAGTAACAAAAGGAAGTACCTTTCTGCCATCACTTGCATGACAATTGACATTTAATGGTGTAAGAAGAGCCATCATTTTTTCCTCATTGCCACTCCTAGAACACAAAAAAAGTATTAGCTCTGTGTGTGTGTGCGTTTTGTATGGTGCTGGGGATTGAACCTATGGACTTGTGAATGCTAAGCAAGCACTCTACCACTAAGCTACATCCCCAGTCCAGCAATTTATACTCTTAATCTAATCATATCTGGAGGCATATACTGGGGCTATTAAGACAAAATCATTTCCCGCCCCACAATTTTTTATTGTTTCATTCTAGTTGTACATATTGATGGGATCTGGTGTTACATATTCATACATGGACACAATACAATATAAAGATATAATTTGGAATTATCCCTCCCCAGTACTTCCCCCATCCCTCTCTACCTTGTACCCTTTGGTCCCTTTCCTCTACTGATCTCCCTTTAAAATCATTCTCTTTTAAAGTATACTTTCGTGAACAAATTTTTAATGATAAACTTTTCATGGTACATATTCAATAACATCAGTACATACCTTGCACTTTCTAGAAGTTCATCTTTCTTATATTCACCTGTGAATTAGGGGGAAAATAATGAGCAGAAATTGAAAACAACAACAACAACAACAAAAAACAATGACAGTTTTATGCAAAAAGATGCCTATTATATTTAAAGTAGATAAATTTGAAAACAAATTTCTAATAAATGGAAAGTGGCTAATTAACAGAGTATCACACAGTTTAAAAATACTTATATGAGAGCATGGAATACCTCTATAATTAAAGTAAGAAAAAAAAAATTCCATGTTACATAATGAAGTATGACTACACCTACATAAAATTAATATACACAGAGAAACAGAAGCCCAGAAGGAAATACTGACAAAGTTTTATCTGGGTTGGTAGATCTATGTATGTATGTATGTATGTATGTATGTATATATGTATATGTATGTGTATGTGTGTGTATATATATATGTATATGTGTGTGTGTGTGTGTGTGTATATATATATATATATATATATATATATATATGTATGTATATGGTGCTGAGAATCGAACCCAGTGTCTCATGCATGCTAGGCAAGCGCTCTACCACTGAGCCACAACTCCAGCCCCTGGGTTGGTAGATTATTGGTGAACTTTTCCTTTTCTTTTTTCCCCTAAAATGAGTATATTGTTTTTTTAACTGACAAGTGTATCGGAAATATTCAAAACCGAAATAAGGAGTTTAGGGATGTAGCTGAGTGGAAGAATACAGGCTCAGGAGGTGTGTGAGGCCCTGGGTTCAACCCCTAGCACCAAATAAGGAAACAAACCAAAACGAAGTAACAATAAAAGACCCCTAAAATCTAATACACCAATATTAAAAAATACTCTATTGCACCACCAATTGAACATAATCATTAAATCTTTATGAATCCAAAAGATTTAACTTATGATTAATTATAAACTATACTGAAAACATTTATAAATGAATATAAACACAATTATAAAGTCAATAAAATTTAAATTAATATAAAGATTTGCTGAAACAACATCCAAACTGCTGCTTACAATGTAAATTTTGTACTGATTACTAAGGCAAGGCTTCTTTATGCCTCAAGGTTTTTTAAAGATAGATTCCAAGGACATCAATGTTAGGGCAGAGTACAATTAGTACTCTTCATGGTACTGAAATGGACTGTGCGCACATTACTGTTATGAAAATAATCAGTACAAGATAACGATTAGTACTTTTTTGTAAAAAATGATTAAAATGCACCTTACCCCTCCCCTGCAAAGTAATAGTTTATAAAGGGGCAGATATATCTGAAACATTCAGGGATATTTAAAAAGTATCCTGAATACCCAATAGCAACACACACTTATCTATCATGTCTGCCCCAATAAGATAACAATGACAAATTTTAAAATGAATTTGAAAAGAAAAAAAAGCTTTATCTTTTTAAAGAGGGAATCAAATGTCAACTTTCTAGATGAAGAAAAGAGTAGCAACTGAACTGACAACTGTTAAAAATCCTTGAGGTCATTAACTGCAGGAGGCAGATGGTCTACCTAGTAAGTTTGTTCTTTATATTATTCCTAGTATAACCAAAGAGAGTACACAGACTTACCAGTCAGCACTGCTTTTGCAGACGGATCTGCTAAATCCAATGCTGTCCTTCCATCTGTGTTTCGGATGGTTGGCTCAGCTCCATGCTGTAAGAGCACTGGAAAATAGCAGCACTACTTTAAGAAATGGTAACTATGATTAATTTGATTTTTATTTTTTAAAATGTAACAGTAGTCCACTTTATGCTTTGAATATAGCCCTTGCTGCTCTGCCACTGCAACATTATTATTTTTAAATATTTCATGTTGAAGATAGACACAATATCTTTATTTATTTTTTTATGTTGTGCTGAGCATCAAACCCAGTGCCTCACCGGTGCTAGGTAAGCGCTCTACCCCTGAGCCACAACCCCAACCTGATTAACTTGATTTTAATAAATCATTCTCTTTTCTGTCTTTCCTTTTTTTTTTTTTTTTTAGTAAATCCTTTTCTTAAGAGTTCTGGTCTACGGCTGGGATTGTGGCTCGGTGGTAGAGCACTTGCCTAGCATGTGTGAGGCCCTGGGTTTGACCTTCAGCACCATATAAATAAATAAATAAATAAAATAAAATAAATGTACTGTGCCCATCTACAACAACAACAACAAAAAAAAAAAAAAAAAAAAAAAAAAAAAAAAGAAAAAGAAAAGAAAAAAAAAAAGCTCTGGTCCAGAAGTTTGAAAAGTAAAGATCTTTCTTATTATTAACTATAGATAGCTCATGACTAAGATGTGTAGGATTAAATTAAAAAAAAATCACATGGGTAAATTTTTGTTCATTTCTAAAATATTTCATTTTGGGGGTAAATTCTTCTGTGGGTAAATTCTTTAAAAATATTAAAAACGAAGAAAACTCCTTATGCTTTCAATCAATTCTGTAAGGACAACATCAATTTCCTATTCTTCAAGAAAAGTGAATAATCAACAGAAGGAGGCTGCTCAGATTTGTCTGGTTTTGACACCATAATACCACTGTATTTCAATAGCAAGGTAAACTAGGCTAAGAAAGGGAATAAATAGGTATACATTGAAGTTAAGCATGGTACAAAAATACTCCTTATAAGAATAATTATTCTTTGGAAAAATCTTAACTGGGACAATATATGTACAGGAGCTGCTGGATGCAAAGTTAGTTTTCTGAGGTTAATTACACTGAATTATAAGTTGAAATCCAAATACTCTCTCTAGGGCTTACGAACTCCATATCAAAACTGCTACTTTGGGCTGGGGTTGTAGCTTAGTGGTAGAGCACATGTCTTGAATGTGTGAGGCTCTGGGTTTGATCCTCAGCACCACATAAATAAATAAAATGAAGGTATTGTGTCCTTCTACAACTAAAAACAACAACAAAAAGAAAATTAAAAAAAAAAGAAAAAGTAAAACTGCTACTTTATAATCCAAGGCACACCTGGGCATGGTGGTGCACACCTGGAATCCTAGTGATTCAGGAGGTGGAGGTAGGAGAATTGCAAGTAGCCTCAGCAACTTACAGACACTGTCTCAAAACAAAAAATAAAAAAAAGGCTGGGGATGTAGCTCAGTGATGGAGTACTCCTAGGTTTAATCCTCTGTACCATAAAGAAAAACAAACAAAACCTCAAAAGATATAATCTGGGCAGCGGTTGTGGCTCAGTGGTAGAGCACTCGCCTAGCATGTGTGAGGCTCTGGGTTTGATCCTCAGTACCACATATAAATAAAATAAAGGTACTGTGTCCACCTACAACTGAAACAAAAATACATTAAAAAAAAAAAGATACAATCAAAGGCACATAAGAAGAAAAGCCTTTTGTTATGTTCCATATTGTTATTTGTTATATAAAGATATTCCAATACATTCAATAAATAAATAGTAGAAAACAGATAATACAAAAAAGAACAAAAGAGCTCAGCTCAGCTCCTAGTCTTTGACAGGTTAATTTCCATTTCATTCTAGTCTTACTTAACCATGCTATTCAATAGGAATAAAATGTGAGGGGTGGCAATATAGCTCAGTTGGCAGAGTGCTTGTCTTATAAGCATAAGGCCCTGGGTTCAATCCCCAGGACCACAAAAAACAAACAAACAAACAAACAAAAATGTGAGCTAATATGTGAGGCACAAATGTAATTTAAAATTTTCCAGTAGCTACATTAAAAATAAGTTTAAATTAATTTTAACCTAATACATCAAAATATTCAATTTTATATTCACAGTATAATCAATATAAAATTACTAATGAATTATTTTACATTCCTTTATTTTTTGGTACAAAGCTTTTGAAATAGGGTATATATTTTATCTTATAGCACATCTCAATTAAGACTAGTCTCCAATACAAGTCCTCAGATACTATATCAGAGAGTACCGATCTATAACCACAGTTGGAAAACTCCATGTTATTGTATTGAAATTATTTATATGCCTGAGACTCTGAGGCGTTAGGGATGGGTTACTTGGTACAAAGAACAGACTGAGCAAAGGGCATGAACAATTTAATATAAACACAGGAAAGGAGAATTGGACAAAGGTAAGTAGGTAATTCATCTTGCATCTTAATAAATGAACTATTTAAAACTAATCTGACGACTCTGGTGTAGTAAGTGGGGATTTGGGGGGAGGAAGGCCAGTTTAACTCCAGCACAGAGTCCCTGGACTTTCCCTAGTGCTCAGACCTGCCTTTCCATGTGTTCCAAGAATTTCAACTGTTCCTGTTTTCCATCAGGAAAAAAATGGAGCTAAGGTGACAATGAATTCCAAATCCCTGATTAATAAAATTTCTCAAACAGCCTTCTCATGTATAATTTTTGTCAGGGATCAACCTGTCAGGCAAATCCTGCCTCACTTGTTAGGTTCAAATGTTCTAAATGACTGATAATTTTTCCACCAAATGCTTCTTTACTTAACCTGCTATTTCTAATCTCCTGGAGCAAGCTGAGGTCATGCCCTCATTTCTTACCTGGGTTATTTTCCAGTTTCCTAACTAGTTTCCCTGATGCTGGCATTCTACCTAGCTGACTACTAAATTATTCTTCCTAAAATATACTACTTTCTTGAGACTGTTCACCTCAATTATTTTCAATATTACACACTACTTACATAACAACAGCAAGCTCCTTAACTACAATTCAAAGCTGTTTATAAAGAAGTCCCTTCCTACCTTTCTAATCTTTCTCCCACTAGAAAGACTACATTCCAGGAAACTGGGCCCTGAGACTTGACTCAAGTCAAGTCTCCGCCCTAATCATTATCCTTTAACACTCAATTTCACTTCCACCATATCTTTATCTGGTTGTGTAGTTTACCTCCCAAAAGAATGCATGTTTCCAGAGAACAGGAACTTTGTACCCTATTCTGCAAAGAAATTTAAGCAAAGTACCACACACAAAAAGACAATTCAGTAAATAGTGGTTAGATTAAATCATGAAGTATTCTTAAATATTTATATTCAGTCTGGCAAAATTTGATGGTATTAACAAATGAATTCAATATAAACTCTTGAATACTTAGAATTTCTGGAAAATTCTGAAAAGTAAATAATCTTACCAATGCAAACATCAATCTTTCCTTTAATTGCAGCTTCATGGAGAGGAGTATAATTCCAATTATCTCGAGCATTTGGGTCTGCACCATGTTGCAAAAGGAGATTGACTACTTCAGCATGGCCAAAAGAACATGCATTATGAAGAGGAATAAGCCCACCATCATCACGTGCTTGGACATTTGCACCATTCTGAAGCAAATACTCAACTACATCTTTCCGCCCAAAGCCTAGAAGAAAACAAATTGTCCATATTTAAGTTTGCCAAGGAAAATAAATTAGACTGTGTCCAAGTCATGCTAAAATATTTCAGAATGGAAAAATAACAGATTAAATAATCCAAGAATCAAGTGTTGAAAAGGTGATCTAAAATAGGCCAGTAACTATTATTAATGATAATTCCAAAGGGTAGCACTGCTAAGTAGCCTGTGGTACAGCAGTAGTGTTTTAGTTGGTGCTACTATCATCTTCAGAGAAAGATTACAAAATAACTGACCAAAGCTCAATAGCTTTACAAGAGGATTCTAATTGTATAGAGTTTTGAATGTTTAGGGTGCACATATTTTCACATGTTCCAAGTGTATAATTTAAGTATATAAATTACTACCTTATGAAATAGTGACAAAACTAACTCTTGCTAGAATTTCTTTCCCACGTCTGTCTCATAAAATGTTGCTGCTAAAGAGGGGGACATAGCAACAAGGGAAGATCAGCTCACAGCTTATATTTGTCTTTATAGTGAGAAAGGGGTGACACTAAACAAAAGTATCAAATCAAATGTTTTCAAAAGAGCCCCTACTCTGCCACTTGCACAACATCAGCAACTTCTTCCCAGACATAAAGGAGTCCTCCTTTATGTACTCATCATTCTATTAGTTCTGCTCAAGAGCCCCCCCAACCAAATAAAACAAGAAAAGCATACAGTAATCAATTTTCTTACCATTTTCACATATTAATACTTAATGCCATTTTACAATTAATTACGAAATGAAAAGGATCCCAGGCAGAAGTTAAAGCAGATGGACAGGTTTATGTGGGAGAGGAAAAGAAAAATATTTCTAAAATCGCTAACTCTGAATATAATCCTAAAATGACCAGCATAGGAATGGATGAAAAAGCAATGATACAGACTTCTTGGGCTGACAGGAAACTGGTTGTAACTGACTGAGGAGTTAAAGATGGTTAAAGAGATTAACTTTGTTTTAATCTTGTTATATCTGAGTTTGGAGACACATTTGGTCATGACCATCAAATACCATCAAGATGGTATTTGAAGCCATGCATAAATATTAATAAAGTTGACTAGAGAACACTACTCTGATTCTTAACAATGTAAACATATTTGTAACATGTCTAATTCTCATTTTATAAAAAGGATTCCTTCTAAAATCACTTTACCATTTCTCTGCTCCTCCACGTAACCCAATCCATATTAGCCTCCATTTTGTATTCTCCCAAACTCAACTGGCTCTGCTTCTTTCTTACAACTTCTTTCAATAAGGTCACTTATAATCTCCACATTGCCAAATCCAAAAGACACATCTGTCCTTATTTGACTGGACCTTTGCTGAGATGGTGACACTTGATCAAAGGCTTGAAAGAGATGAGGGAGTTAGCCTTAGCAGCAACAGTAATGGAGCTAGAGTGGCTGGAACAGAGTAGGAGGTAGTGTAGAAGGAGATGAGGTTAGAAGTGATGAGGACCAGATCAAGAAAACACATTAAGAGGCTTGAGGATCACTGTAAGAACTTTTTTTTTTTTTTTTTTAAACTGAGGAAAATGGAGAGTCACAACAGGGTTCTAAGCCGATAAGTTACATGACATAACTTACATTACTTTCTGACTGCTCTTGGAATAGACTATAGAAGGTTATGGGTAAGAGGTTTATGGTGGTACAGACCATAATCTCACGGTACTTGTCAGAATAGTGTTAAGTTAAAGATTCTGGACGCTCTGGAGGTAGAGCCAGCAGTTTCCTAATGGATTGGTCTAATGGACTGGACATGGGATGGGAGAGAGAGAGAACAAGAGCCACTGAAGTCTGAGTGAAGCATCCTGGATGACCCCAAGGTTTCTGGCCTTAGTGATGGAATAGTATTGCTGCCATCAATCGAGAAGGGGGAAAGCTACAGATGACACAGGTTTGTGGCAAAGGATGAGGAGTTTAAGCTTTGGACATGCCATACCTTCCTGGGGGCTTCTTCTTTCTCTACCTAATTTCTAAATGCTGGAATTCCTCAAGACTCAGTTATCTTTTTAGATGCTCTTATCCATTCCTATGACTTTAAAAACTACCTAAATATACAACCTTCAAATTTAAATCTCCAGTCTAGATTTTTCACCTAAGTTTCAGAATGTTTATTTGACATACCTTCATCTAGATAATTCAAAGGCATCTCAAACTCCACCATGTTGCCAGTTTTCTCCATGGACACTGACTCCAACCACTATCACCTCCATCCTGAACTATTTCAACAGTGTCCTAAATAGGCCTCCTCTCATTTTCACTTCTGTCCCTAGTGATTTTTCAAAAACAAACGTCATATCACATCTTTGTTTAAAATAATTCATTAGCTTCAAATGGTTGCTAGTAGAATAAAATTCAAACCCTTTATTGTGGCCTATAAGGTTCCCTGCACGAACAAGTTTTTATCACCTTCTCTAACTTAATTTCATACCACTCTTCTCTTTCCCAACTATGACCCAGCTTTCTTTTGGTTTATCAAGTGTGCCAGGGACTTGGTAAAGGCTGTTTCTCTGCTTGGAATGCTTTACCCTTGGACATATCATTCCTCACTTCTACTTATTGTCTAGTCTGTTTAAATGTCACTACCTTATTGTTAAGTTCATCTCTGACCATCCTATCTAAAGCATTCCATTCTGCCCACTCACATTATTTTCTATATTGACACTGCTTATTAATGTTTCCCCATCTCCTTCACTAGACTGCAGGCTCCATAAAAGCAGGGATTTTGGCCTCTGCTGTTCACAGTAGTATTAAAATTTGTAACTACTGCTTACTTATCTCTTACATTCTCAGTTCCATAAAGGGTAAGGGTCTTGTATCTCTTAGATCATCATTACTTCCCTGGAATTTAGTACATAACATTCGTTGATATTTGCTATATTAATAAATCAGGCTATGAGAATAGAGAAAAGTGAAAGAATAGCATTGTAGAAGTCATGTCAGTTATCATTAGCCCTGACTTCAGTCTTCCTTTATCACTACCTGGGTATTGTTGATCATACTGTCCTCTCCAATTAGGTCATCCAACTACCAATTAGTTTGTTGTGAGTTGTCGACATGATTATGCCAACATGGTTTCCTACTGATTAAAATGTTTAAACCAGTCTGGAGACTGAGAGAGATCAGTGTTTCCAAAGTCTCATCATAAGGACTATAATATGTTGAGTGGAGATAACTGACTACATTAATACAGTAGAAGATGATTTTGAATATTTAAAGACACATTTTGGAACTAAAGGAAATTACTTGGAGGGAGCCAGAAGGTAGCTATTACAAATAAAAAAATCTCCCACTTATGGGCTATTGATGAAACTTTAAGAGTTAAGATGCTTCCCATACTCTCAAGGTAATCCCTTGATGAAATCTTTATTCTTATGGTCTCAAGAACAGTTCAAAGCACTTCTGTTAAGTACCCATTCTTGGGGAGGGGTGGGGAATAGTTTTACAGGATATATTCTAATCATGTTCTCACTGGTCAGGTAGAATGTGAACAGTCCTATCCTAAGAGTCAATGCCAATTTTCATATCCCAAGCAGCTCTTTACAAAGGAATCTGAAACCTAAAGTTGGTAGTCATGAATGCGCAGGACACATTATACTTTATTTTATAACTATGGAAAAACACTCCTGGTCAAATACTGCTTTGTGTAAAAATCCTGAGGAAATCATACATCAAGTATGAATCTACTATAAAGTTCTGACAGAGAAGTGAAGGTCTATAAAGTTTATTTGATCAATAACTGTGTCACTTAATGGCAGATATTGTGTTCATTTCAGTTTACTCAGTGACAAAGCCAATGTCTAGAAACAGTGGTGCTTGATAAATATTTGTTTAATACATGCCTCATATTTTGCTGGAATAGCAAACCAAGAACCCAAGAACAGATTTGATGACTTCTGACCGCTAAGAAAAGCAATTTATTCATATTCTAACCTGACAAAGTTTCTTTACTACCCAGATGCCATTAATTTCAGCAATTCCAGGAACTGTCTTGCCAATCATGACTACTGTTAACAGTAATATATTTTGTGGCTATACTGGAAATATGCTTTCATCTAACTGGCTTTCAAAAAGCACAGAGGTAGTAGAAGTCACTACAAAGACACCAACCTAAACTCTGAGGAGGTTTCACTTAGTGCCACTCCCATCCCTGTTTTACAGTCCAAAGGTGGGATTGGCCACTGATGATACAAATGGTCCAATATAAGATAATGATGTCTTGCCAATCTAAAGGTAGGTCAGCATCACATAGTTTTATCATAAGATAAAGTTCAGAAAGCAGAGCAACAAATGTCATGAAACAGAAAACTTCTGGGGTCTGGAAGATGCAAAGGTATAATTAAGCAGTCTCAGCTTTGTCTTATATAGCAGGGGCTACTCAACAGATTTTTCAAAGGAATGTTATTTTAAATTTCTCAATTGCTCATTAATATCCAGAAAATATATTTCCCACATGTATCTCTAGAGAATAAGGAATATAAGGGAGAGGGCATTGCGCATCTCAACTTGGGACGGATATAGTATCTAGCCAGATAAGAAACTTGGAAAAATAATTAAATCACAGCACTAGAATGAAATTCTGCCAATCTGAATTGGGGAACACTGAAGAGTACTCCAAACTAGTTACTGAAGTCAATTGTCTACTCTAGATCCAAGAAGAGTTGAGGAAATGGCTTAGCTCAAGATCTTGATAAGATACTGGGAGATTTAGCGTGTCAAGGATTCTGTATCTTCTTTAAAAAATATACACCAATGGCATTTATTGCCTAATAAGGGCTCCCACAAATTTGAAAATCCATTAAGACACACAGTGATAAATTTTTTTTAAAAATTTTTTTTGTGTGTAGAGTGACACAATGACTTTATTTTTATATGGTGCTGAGGATCGAACCCAGGGCCTCATACGTGCTTGGCAAGCGCTCTACCACTGAGCCATAGCCCCAGCCCTGATAAATGTTTATATATCAATATCGAACAACATGGTGAGGACTAAAACTAATATTTTCAGGGAAGTTCATTCCAATCTCACTATATAATAGGGCAGTTACTTATAAAATTGATGGATCTTGTAAATCCTTTGAAACCAATAATCTATTTTGCTTTAAGGCTAAAATAATTTATTTTATCTCATGGCTTTGTGATAAAATGTTAAAATCAATTTTACAGTACTAAAAAAAATTATCCTCTGGAAGTTCATAATTAATGTTCATGAGATCACCTAGTGATGAACTAATGAAAATATTGTTTTAAAAACTACTGAACATAGTCTGTGCATTTTGTCAGCCAATATGGTTTAACAGTGGTTTAGATAGATGATTGTGTAGTCATAAGAATGAAATAAGATACGCAGCACTTGTACACTGTCTAGTAAGTAGGCCTGCTCAATATGTGCAAAGCAATTGCCATTCTTTGAAAAAATCATTATTTTCACTTAAAAAATTTTTTGACTGGCACATATTTGTACATATTTATAGATAAAATGTGTTTTTTTGGTTCAGTAGAGTGTATTCTGACATATACACACATGGAGTATAACTTATTCTAATTAGGATCCCATTCTTGTAGTTGTACAAGATGTGGAGTTTCACTGGTCATCTATAAGGAATCAGAATTGAACCCAGGAGGGCTTAACTATCAAGCCACATCCCTAGTCCTTTTTTATATTTTATTAGAGACAGGGTTTTACTGAGTTGTTTAGGGCATTTCTAAGTTGCTGAGGCTGGGTTTGAACTTGCAATTCTCCTGCCTCAGCCTCCCAAGTTGCTGAGATTACAGGTGTTCACCACTGCGCCTGGCTAGGATTCTGAATTCTTGAACAGACTCATCTTAACTTGATATCGGGATTTTCTGTTCAAGTAAGATTTAATTATTTCTCACATAAAAAAAACCCCACCCCAATCCTGAAAATAAGAATCTATAATTACAGTCACAGGCAGAGTAGATACACTATGTGCACAAATATGATGGTGGCCCACAGTTAAAGGAGGAAATGGTATTCAAGAATTTTTGATAGGATAATTTTGGGGAAGGAAACAAACAGCAACCCTAAAAACTCATTTATCTTTAGTAGCTGACCTGTCAAAACCTTGAAGGAACCATTCTACTTTTTTAGTACCAGTTGATAATGAATGATCTGTTAAGTCAACCTGCCAACTTAATGCAGAAATCCCATCTAGAACATCTTTGAAAGATGCCAATCCAGTTGCTGCTTGGATAGTTCCAGGCAGTTCCACAGCTGAGATTCTTTGTCTGAATCCTTGTAACCTATGTCCTACTGGCATTAGTTTTGATTGATGAAGGTGTACTAGCTATATACACTTATACATGACTCTTCCACATATGGAAGACAATAATATGGTCTAGTTTTTCATCTCTTGAATAAGTAGCCCCAGTTTTCATTTCAGTTCCTTGCATATGTCCAGAAGCTCTAATCCTATTTTCCTTCTCTGAAAAAAAAAATTGCCTTTTGTATTCAATCCACACAACTGCATATAATAATTCAAGTTCCATTTAAATGGATATGGGACAATAACACTACTACAAATCAAAACAAGTATTCACCACCTGGGACTTCATGATGCTAGTTTATTTTCAACTTGTAATTCTTCCAATCACGCATATCATCTCTGTGCCATATATATATACCTGACTTTCTTGAACCTAATAAACACATTTTTCACTACTGGATGTTATTTCTGTGTATGCTCCAAAGAATATTAAGATTCTTAAGCTATGGAGTTCTAACCACTCACCCTGAGTTCTAAGATTCTAAGGAAGGCCATATTTCTTTTACTATGATGGGCACCAAGATGTTCTTTTCCCAAAGTTGGTGTCACTTCTTATTTTTCAGAAATAAGTTAGAGAAGCAATCTTTTTTACTTAAGTTTGTTTTCTTGGGGTTTACAATGTCAAGAATTTCACATATTTTTCCTTTTAGTAGAATTAGAGCTGAAGTTACCCTACCACCAACTTGCCTCTACAAGTTCTATGATGTGTCACCAAAAAATCATTCATATTCTGTGTGTAGTTGGGGGGCAGGCAGAAAGTGGATGAACAGGGATATATTTTCAGAGTAACTTTTATCCTAAGAAATGACTTCTTAAATCATATGTAATCTAATTCATTAGTAAAAAACATACAGTAGAAGAAAAATTTCTGTTTGTGTTAATTACCTTTTCCATTAACAGACTTTAACTCCCTTAGGGCTGGAACTAATTAATCTTTTTTTGAATGAAAAGACAAAACAAATTTTTCTAAACCGTTCTGCATTTTCTGTAGTCTGCACACATCTCATTCCTTCTTCCTTGGGAAGCAAACCAAAGACAAAAATGCCCCTCTCCCCAAATAAAATCTCCAAACTTTAACTGGCTTAAAAGATTTATTAAAAGATTGAACCCCCTCCCCATGTTCCTTTACCATGTGCAGAGACAAGTAACTGCTTGGTTAGGCAGTTACACAGTACCACCACCTGTGTTGAGCAACTGACAGAATGCTTCCATATACATTAACATGACTAATAAATCTTGCCTTACAAAACAGCTTATGAAATGTATTCTCCATTTTTAAGAGAAAATTCAGCTGAATGTACTTACTTAAAAGTTAAGAAAATAAGTGCCTCTCCTTAATATAATTAATATTTTAGATTAAGTTTACAAAGCTATCTTTAAAAAACATTTCTAACCTGTCAGGGTTTAAATGCAGGACTTTTAAAGCTCTAGCTATAATGTTACATCTTATATTCTTAATCTTATAACCTAAACCTGAAAATTTGAGTAGATCATGAGCAGTAGATCAGTTCCTAAAATATTAAGTTTTCTATTTCAATCTGAACATGAAATCTATGTAAAATATACGTTGAAATGTTGGAACAGAACTGAAAGTGGGAAAGTGGAGGAGGAACAAGGTCAGTGAGAAGATAATACCATAACATTACACCTCTAAATATTACTATTTTCAGATTATGAACTCACTAATACACTAAATTCTTGAAAGGTAGCAACTAAGATCTTCCTTGGTTATTTTTATCTCACAGATCAAGTGAACATAATCTAAGTAACACTACCCTTTGGATTATGTATCAGTTGGTTGTGATAGTTAGCCAAATCACTTGGTTAAATGTTGACTACATGGTCAAACAGGACAATTCAAATTAACTGAAGAAAGGCAGTACTGACCACCCAAATATAAAGCAAAATGGCTAAGATGTGAGATAGGACTGCAGCATTCTCAATTTTCTTTCCACTGCCCACAAGCTTTTTTTAGTTCTCCCAAAGCTTTTTTCTCTCAAAAAGGCTCCACAGTGAGAAACAGAACAAAGGTGCAATTGATCAAGAAAGCATGTTTCCTGGTAGTATTTACATTTTAAAATGGGAACAGGTTAAAACAAACAAATCTCCAATTGGTAGAAACTGTTAGCAATGTCTGTAAACAAGGAAATCTTTCTCAAGCTTCTCAGATCATCATTCCTGCCTCCAAAGAACAAGGATACTTTAAAATGTATCTCCCAGCTTTGAAAAAAAAAAAAGTTTTAAAACAATCCTGAATTACACCAAGTAAAATACCACGATTATCAAAGTATGAGGATTTACTCCCATTTTCAATCACTTTAAGTTAGAAATAGTCACAACCTTTCCTGAAAGTGAAAAGCATACAGGCTTTATGGAATTAAGGTAAGTGTCCCATTTCTCGTTCTTTTAAATACTTCAACGCAATTTAACATTCTAACGTTATAAAGTGAATCTAATAAACGGTAAGAGAAAGTCAAATGATCCAAATCTCAGAATCAGGCAAAGTTAGCCCCAAGCTAAAGAACCTGCACCACCTTTTCGCTGTGTTGCAGCGACTACCCGCAGCTAACCTAAGTCTGATCTCAGTTCTTCCGACTTGATTTTTCCAGTTCTAGTTTCTGCAGAAACTTGCTAATGATTGGCTACTCTGATAAACCAATTAACGCTAATGTGTCAATAAAATCAACCAACTTCTAAATTACATCCTAGCATTTTACAAAGGCCTCTAGACTTTAATTCAAAGGATTGATAAGAGTTATACTGGAACTTGGAAGAACTATAAATTTTTGAGAGTATTACTCTTTCAAATCAGAAGGTTCATGTACTAGGGTCCCCATTTTTTCTTGTGTGTTAAGGGCCTCTCAGGACAGCAAGACCGGAAGTTGGTACAGGTATTATTGATACTGTAAAAGAAAATAAAGCCCAAACCCCCCAACCCAAAACCCACACACACCAAGATCCCATTTCCAGAGAGTACAGCACGCTCACCCACCCCCGATCTCCTTAATCCCCACTTAGATGGGAGTGAGATCGCCAGGACCAGAGTCCTGCGCGAAAGGTCGGGGCAGAGGAGCACTGCGTAGTTTCGGGCCTGCAAGCCCGGGGTGCGCAGGTGGGCTCGGGAGCTAGGAGGCAGCGCTGGCCTGGGCTACCTGCGGCGAAGTGGAGCGGAGTGGACTTCCTGCCCGCCGTGTCACGGCTGTTCACCTTCTCGGGCGTCACCAGCCTCTTGACTCGCTCCACGTCCCCATTGCGGCAGGCTTCGAAAAGCTCGCGGGCAGCCGGCTCCACGGCCTCGGCTACCGCGCTCGCGCAGGCCGCACCCCCGCCGGCACAGCGGCGGCCCGACATGATCCTGGCCACCGCCGCCAGCAGCAGCGCTAGCAACGGCAGCAGGAGCCCCGGACCCACGAACAGGAGGGCGAGGCTCCCTGAAGGAAAAGCGCTCAGGGCCCGGGCCGCTGGGCTCCCTACTGTCACCGGACTCGGCGCACTACCATGGCCGCGCCGCCGCGCGCCCCTAGCTCCGGTCGGTGTTCCCCGGCTGCCCCGCGGCAGCGGAAGCAGCGAGAACCAGCCGTCCGGGTCCTGAAGCGACGCGGCGGCGGAAGCTGGCAAGGCCCCTCCTGCCAGCTCGCTGGAGCTCTGGGAGTTCACGTGATGTCGTCCTGCGCGTGCGCATTTGCGGGACGCCGGCCCGGTAACTCTGGGCGAGTGGGGCTGCGCGGAGGGGTTTGTGGGAAATGTGAGGGGAGAGTCTTAGGTGGCGGCAGGAGAAGGGGCTTTGTCCCACCGCCATCTTTACAGCTGATACGGCTGCAGCTCAGCGACCCTGCTTGTTGTCTTTAAAAAAAAAAAAGCGCACAGATTTCCCAAGATGTATTTTCTTCCTGTTAATAGACTGAAAAGGAGCCCTTGAAAGTTCTTCTCCAATCTTGCATATTCTTTTGGAAGTGTTAATGTGGAAATTTTCTGTATTTCGTGCTTCCACAATCCTTTTCTTCTCTTAAAAGATTTTTGTTTTCTTTACCGTGTTTCACTCCTTAAGCCCCCGCGACTGCTTTGTTTCTTGTAAACCACTTTTCAGAATGAACGAAGTTTGGAAGAACTGCCCCAAGATAAAGAAGATCAAAGTGATGAAAGTTATTCCAATTATAAAGTAACAAAGGAATGGCTCTGTTTAATTACTTTTTCATAGTTATTTCCACAGTACTGACTAGAAGACCCATCTGTAGATGAGTTGTGCACGGGACACAGCCGTGGTGCCGATATGCTGGGCATGCACATCTCCAGAAAAGGTTTCTGAATTGTGAATTTTTTTTGTTTTTTCCCGTGACCAAGGAATACAGGAAAAGCACCCAATTTATTTTCATGCTGAATGGAGAGACATAGTTCTATAAGATCATTCCTCTATCCTCTTACTTCAAGAAACTGAAAAGACTGTTGGTTTTGCCTGCATAACTATTCATGTTGACCTTTGGCAGGCTGACAAGCATTTCTCCCCTATCGTATTAACCTGTTTTTCAGGAAATCCAGTTTTTGTTTGGGAGTGTTGACTCACTGCTGTGCTAGAAGAGAATGTCCACTTTTTACAAAAGCATTTTTATAAATATGAGTGTTGTTGTAAATATGTAAGTTATGTAATCATATGTACTTTAAAATGCTTAGTATAAATTAAAATTTCGGTGCATATGAATGCATCTAAGTACCAGAACACTGTGAATATGATTCTTTCTTGCTTTTCTTCCCCATTTTACCCACTTGCCAAATAAATTACCAACTTTTATTATTATTTTTTATTCAGTAATTTCCACTTATACATTTGTTTCTGATGTGTGTGTCCCTAAACAATACATTGTTTAGTTTTGTTTTTTTAAAATCTTTTTAAAAATCTTTTTTGAGACAGGGTCAGGCTACATTCCCAGCTGGTCTCCATCTTGTGAGCCTCCTGCCTAAGCCTCCTGAGTAGTTATAGGCCGAGCCACTGTGCTTGGTTAGTTTTACTTGTTTTTAGCTTTATACAAATATCAGTCTTTGTAATTTCTTTTCACTTAAAGGTTTGTGAGACTCATGCATTCTTTTTATTACTTTATAGAGTTCCATTAAATTAACATACCACAATTTTACAATTTTGCTGGACATTTGGTTTGTTTCCAAGTTTTTGTTATTATGAACATTCTATCCACTCTTTTAGTGTACCTGTGCAAGAATTTAGTATGGGAGACTTTCAAACATGGCCACTACTCATAGTATAAGAAATGCATTTGGTGTCCTCAACCAGGGAACACACCTACCTATATACAAAGTTTCTTAAAAAACAAAAAAACAAAAAAAAAAACCCACTAATTTCCTGTCCTATGTGTTAAAAAATGCTAATTGGGACTCAAAAAGTGCATATCAGAACTCACTAGTAAGTGGTGACCTAAGTTTTGAAAAACACTGCAAGAATGGATTACAGGAAACATAAATGTTCACTTTAAAGGTAACACCCATTGTTTTTCAAAGAGATTGTTAATAATGTCTATACCCACCTGTAGCATATAAGAGTTTTCATTTTCTGTCACCAACCCCTGGTATTGGCAGACTATTTTTCCATCTTGGTAAATGTAAATGGTATCTCAGAAAAGTATTAGTTGACATTTTTTAAAATAGCAAATGATCATTAGAGAAATGCAAATCAAAACCACAATGAGATATAACCTCATACCCATTAGGATGTCTACTATTAAAAAAACACCCAAAACCAAAAATACAAGAAAGAACGAGTGTTAATAAGAATGTGAAGAAATTAGAATCCTTTTGTACTGTTTGTGGAATCATAAAATTGTGCGTCTGTTATACAAAATGGTGCTATGGTATAGTAGTTCCTCAAAAAGATTAAACAGAGCTAACATCTGATACACTTCTTAACATATGTATCTAAAAGAATTGAAGGCAGGATCTCAAGGAGATATTTGCACACCCATGTTTGTAAGTGCATTGTAATAGCTGAGAGATACAAACAACTCAAATGTCGGTGAATAAATGGATAAGCAAAGCGTGACACATACACACGCGAGCGCGCGCATATGTATATAAATATTATTGAGCTTTCAAAATGAAGGAAATTTTGTTATACACTCTAACATGAGTGAACCTTTTTTGGGGGGAGGGTACCAGAGATTGAACCCAGGAGGGCTTAACTGCTGAGCCACATCTCCACTCTTCTTTATTTTTATTTTGAGACAGGTTCTCATTGAGTTGCTTAGAGCCCCACTAAATTGCTGAGGCTGGCCTTAAACTTGCAATTCTCCTGCCTCAGCCTCCCAAGTTGCTGGGATTACCAGTATATGCCACTGCACCTGGCAACGAGTGAATCTTTATTTTTTATTTTTTATTTTTACAGGCTGCATTTTGATTCATTATACACAAATGGGGTACAACTTTTCATTTCTATGGTTGTGCATGATGTAGATTCATACCATTCATGTAATCATACATGTACATAGGGTAATGATGTCTGTCTCATTCACAACAAGTATATCTTAAAGGATACAATGCTAAGTGAAATAAAACAGTCGCAGACAATTCCACTTGTATGAAATGTGTTAGTTTGCTGAGGGCTGTCATGAGAAAATGCCACAAAATGGATGGTTTAAACAATAGGCATTTATTTCCTCACAGTATGGAGGCAAGAAGTTCAAGACCAGGATGTTGGTAGGTTTAGTTTCTCCTGAGGCCTCTTCTCCCTTTGTTACATGTCTTTTCATCTGCATGCACAACTCTGATGTGTCTTTTGTGTCCAAAAAATTTCTCACCTCATAAGGATACCAGTCAGATTGGATTAAAACCCACACCAAATGACCCCATTTAACCTTAATTATTTCTTTAAAGGCCCTTTCTCTAAATATAATCACATTCTGAGCTACTGGGGGTTAGGGTCTCAACAGAAGAATGGGGGTGGTGCTGGGGACACAATTCAACCCATAATGTAAGGTATCTGTTGTAGTAAAATTCACAGGAACAGAGAGTAGAATAGTGGTTATTAGAAGCTGAGAGAAAGGGAAATGGGAGATTGTTATTTAATGCTTATAGAGTTTTGATTTTATAAGATGAAAAATTTCTGGAAAAATGCCATATACCTAAGATTACTGCACCACATACTTAAAAATGGTTAAAACGAGCCTGGCATGGTCGTGCATGCCTGTAATCCCAGTAACTCAGGAGGCTGAGGCAGGAGGATCATGAGTTCAAAGCCAGCCTCAGCAATTATCGAGGCCCTAAGCAACTCAGCAAAACCCTGTCTTTAAATAAAATATAAAAAGGGCTGGGGATGTGGCTCAGTGGTTAAGAACCTTTGGGTTCAATCCCCAGTACCAAAAAAAAAAAAAAAAAAGATTAAGATGGAAAAAAAAAACTAATAAAATTGAATATCTTAGTTTGTGATATTATAACAAAGTATCCAAGACTAGGTTATTTATAAACAATAACATTTATTTATTATAGTTCTGAAGGCTGGAAAGTCCAAGACGAAAGTGCTAGCAGCCTTAGTGTCCTGTGAAGACTGCTCTCTGCTTCCAAGATGGTGTCTTGTTCCTGCATCCTGTAGAGGGGAGCCTATGTGCTCTCATGCCAGAAGGGATGGAAAGGAAGAGAGAGCTCCTTTCAAACCTAAGCCATTTTTCAGAGCATTAATCCCATTCATAAGGGTAGAGCCCTCAGGTCTTAATTGAAGGTCAAAACTTTTAATAGTATTGCATTAAAGATTAAATTTCAACATGAATCTTGAAGGAGATACCAGCATTCAAACCATAGTAGTATCTTTTCATATGTGTATAATATATTTGCATTATTTCTTAGTAAAATACCCATGTGTTTTTTGTCCATTTTTATTGTGTTGTTTACCTTTTGCTATCAATTCATAAATATTCTTTATAAATTTGGGATACTAATCCTGTCAGTTATATGTGTTGAGAATATCTTCTCCCACTTGATAGTTTGTTTTTCACGTTCTCAATGAGATGTCTCAATTTTAATGTAGTTGAATTTATAAATATTTTCATCTAGAGTTTGTGTCTCTGTTAAGAATTCTTGGGGGGGGTTTGTGGGAGGGATAAGAAAAGAACGGAGGAAGTATGGATGGTGTAGAGGAAAATGGGATGGGACGGGGGGGAGAAGGAAAAATAGTAGACTGAGACAGACAGTATTACCCTATGTATATGTAAGATTATATGAATTGTGTGAATAAAAATAAATAAATAAATAAATGAATAAAAAATACAAAAAAAAAAAAAAAGAATTCTCCTTTACCCCATGGTTGTAAAGACATTCTTTATTTTCTTCTACAAGTTAAAACTTCTGATCTTTACATTTAAGTCATTAGTACTCATAGACTTGATTTTGGGATTTATTATAGGATAACAAATTTTCCTAGCACCATTTGTTAAGTGCTCCCTCCTTTAAGGAGAGAACTACAATCCCATATTAAGCTTCCTCATATTCATGAATTAGTTTCAGATTCTCTTTCATTCCACTGATTGATTTATTATCCTTTTTCCAACACCATACTATCTTAATATTTAAGAGCAGTCAGTGGTCAATAGTAGCTATAAAATCCTCTGAAGCATTCATTGTTAATAACACCTACGTAGAGATGGAGGATAATTTTTTATTAGACCTTAATTCTGCTCCCTTTGAAGAATTCTGTCATCCATTATTTTTCACAGTTCTTGATTTTACCTTCATGGATGTTCTTCCTTGTCTATTTTTCTTCATGGCCATACCTGAAGAGGTTGTTGAGAAATATACCCTTCATGGGAACTCCACAGTTTTCTCAGCCTGCTTGCAGCTATGCAAATTTTAGAACCCAAAGTTTTTTTTTAAATTTTTTTTAGATGTTGGTAGACCTTTATTTATTTTTATGTGGTGCTGAGGATTGAACCCAGTGCCTCACACATGTGAGGCAAGTGCTCCACCCCTGAGTCACAGCCCCAGCCCTAGAACCCAAAGTTGTTTTAAGACTAGAATAGTTGAATGCTTTTTAAGTCCAGATTCTATTGTTGACCCTGTTAGTTTTTGTTTTTGGCAAAACAATCCCTTCTAAACTTAATTGGTTTCAGATTAATTTGCTTCTAGTTAATTCCATATACCTGTAATGGCACTTAAAATCTTTTGCAGATGCAATTCTCAAACTTGACTATTTCCTGCTTCTTGAATGCCATCGAGTTTTTCTTTCTTAATGATAGTTACTTTAAGGCCATTGGGCTTGGGAAGGAAGGCCAGCCCTTTAATTTATTCTTTTCTTTTCCACTTGTCTCTATATCATCATCATCGTCATCATCATCATCATTTTGCTTTATTGGGGATTGAATCTAGGGATGCTCTACCTCTGAGCCCTTTTTATTTATTTTTAAAAATATTTTGAGACAGAGTCTTGATAAGTTGCCCAGGCTGGCCTTGAACTTGCAATCCTCCTGCATCAGCCTCCCTCGCTGGGATTATAGGCATATGCAGTGGATTTGAATATGCTTAAATTATATCTCTTCCAGACTTATGGTGCCAATCTTTTAATTTAATTTTTTACTTTTAAAATTCTGCATTATAATTATACATAATAGTGGGATTTGTTGTTACATATTCATACATGCACAACCCATCTCAATCTTACTAGCTCTTTCTTGCACAGAGTTTTTCACAATTTCCTTATTTTTCTGTCCTTTTAATGCCCACAATTATGGATTCTTTTTATTCCTTTTCATATTTGTTTGAAATCAGTCAATTTTATCTGAGATCATCCTATTTTCAAATATCTTGCTAAATCCAGTCACTAATCATAATACATGGTTAACTTTTTGTTTTCCTAGTGTTTTCCCCAACACAATATGTAACGGTTAAAAGAATATGAATTTACACATTGAGGGAGCTGGTAAAACAGTCTTTATAAGGCTGTTGTCCTTGCATTTAATGATAGAGCTTGAAATCTGTATGGCAGGCAGTTGAGAAAGGGAAAATATTAAGAGGTAGACTAGGATAGAAACCTGGATGAGCTCAGCTCTCTCAGCCTCCAACTTTGGTGATGTTGGAGTCTAGCAGGAGGTGAACTTTGCCAAGAAGATGGACAAACTGAAAGGATTCAGAAGAAATTGGAGTAATTACAAGTTCAATTGTTGTTCCCACACCAGTAAGGGGAGCCAAAAGATAAGCGTCAATGTACATGGGCTATAACAATGCCTGTTCTGACGTTGGAACACAAAAATTATTGCTACTTCTTTGTTCTTTTCTCCAAATCTTCTGCAAAATAAGTCTCTTGTGGTCCACCCTAACCTAAACAATTAGGGAGGGGAATTTGGGAAGATGTAGTTTTACCTAGCTAAATTGATACAATACAAAGCCACATAGGTGTGAGTTTTCCCTCAAATTGTTTTATTGATTAGTTCATTTCCAATGTCAATCCCAGCACTTATTTTTCTTCCTCCTGTTGAAATGTATAAGTTGACTCTAAAATTTTTGTGGAATTGTACAGGATCAAAAACAGGATAATCTTGAAGAACAAAGCTGGAAGAGAAGTCTTAGACTACTAGGGATCATGACTTGTTACATTACTGTAATAATGAAGGCCATGGACTCAAGGATAGACAGTAGACCAAAGAAACAGAGTAGAAACTCCAGAAAAAAATGGACAATATGTGCAATTATCTGATTTGTGACAAATAAGAAATAGTAGTACAGCAGTGAAATGAGTCTTTTCAATAAATGATGATGGAACAATTTGATACCCATATAAAATGATAAATTTTGCCCATGCCTCACACCATACACCAAAAGCAATTGAAGCTAGATTAGATCTAAATACAACAGGTTAAACAATAAAGCTCCAAGACGAAAGCACATAGGAATATATTCATAAGTTTGGAATAAGAGAAGATCTTTTAAAGACTATGCTAACCATCAAGAAAAATGATTGATAAATTTTCATCAAAGATACAATTAAAAGTGTAAAAAGTCAAGCCCTGGTGTAGGATAAGATAGTTACAATATATTTATATCTGACTGCTGACTTGATGACCTTCATTATATAAAGAACTCATACAAATTAATATAAAATGAGAAAATATTATCGAAAATGAACAAAAGATTGGAACATTATCAACCAATAAAGGTATAAACAACTTCATCAGTCTTCAGGGAAATGTAGTTTAAAACCACAATGAGATATCACCATATATCCATTGAAATGGCTACAATTTAAAGGGCTGACAATGCCAAGTGCTTAAAAGAAATTGGAGTAATGGCACCCTTATGTACTGCTAGAGGGAGTGTAGATTGGCACAATCACTTTAGGAAATTAGCAGTATCTATTAAAGCTGAATATAAGCAAATTCCATGACCTAGTGGTTTCACTTCCAGGCCTATACCCACCCACAGAAATACGTACACATACTGACTTACAGTACATATAGAACTTATGGGCTGGGGATATAGCTTGGTGGTAGAGCACAGGCTTAGCATATGTGGCCCTGGGTTCAAACCTTAGCACCACAAACAAAACAAAACCAAAAATTTGTAATAACACTGTTCATAATAGCTCTAAACTGGAAACTAGACAGGCATCCAGAAACAACAGGATGAATAAGTTGTGAAAATAACATGGAGAATTCTATCAAACATAGTGGAAAGCAAAAGAAGTGAGTTGATTCAGGTAAGCTTTAAAAACAGTTTAAAAACACAAAAATTACCTATTGTGCTAGAAGTCAGGAAAATGGTCATCATTTGGGGAAGTTTCTCAAAGAAAGCATAAATAAGCTGTGTAGCTGGTAGAGTCCTAGTTCTTATTCTAGGCACTTGTTATTTGGGTAACCAAACAAATAGCAAAAAAACTTAAAAAGATAAAATCTACAATTACATGAAAACATTTATGTTAATTTCATCGTTTGAAAAGTAATCAAGCTATATGCTTATGATTGCTTCGTTTCTATGCTTATGATTGCTTCGTTTCTACATCATTGGGATTTTAATTGGAATTGCATTGAATCTGTGTAGTGCTTTTGGTAGTATGGCCATTTTAATAATATTAATTCTGCCTCTCCAAGAACATGGGAGATGTTCCCATCTTCTAAGGTTTCTTTATATGCTTATTATTTGCACACTTTTCTTTAGTTTTGTTACACTTAAATAAAATGAACAACCATGAACTAATCCTCTCCAAACATGGTGCTAATTTTTTCTTCTAGTCCAGTAACAAGGCATCAAGTACTAATCAAATAACAAAGCATGTGATGGGAAGAAACAAATTTCACAGATCATCAGTAGAAATTGTAACATATAATAAATTCCACCTTTACCACTGAAGATACCAAACAAATGCCTACTATAAATAGCAATAGCCAATCTCTTCCTTTAAATATGAGAACACTTAATTTTTATAATGAACAATTGATCTGAAAACATTAGCAATTACACAGATAATTTTTATATACATCTGGCTTTCAGTCTGTCTTCTGGGTGAAACTCATTATTAAGAAAATTTTCAACATGAACATTTTTCTTTAAAAATCCCATTACATTTTCAACATACTGACTCTTTCCAAAGTGGGTGTGAAAAAATAAAATCATAGATGCTTTGTGTGAGTAAGCCTTCTAAATGGCTGCACATGTACATCTTTAAACTTGCAAATCATCACAAGCTGGAGTAGCTTTTACAGTTCTTGGTAAAGACAGCCATCTAGTGGAAATAGTTCTACTAATTTTAAAAGACTAACAAATAAAATGAATATGCACCCTCGGCTCAACTGCAAACTGCCATGTTTAAGGTTTAAGAAGAAGTATAAAAAAAGCACCTAGTATTCTGATGCTCCTTATCTTATAATCAGGTCGGGAAGTGGAGAAAGGGGTCTTGGGCTAGGAGGAGAAATTGGTGCTTTGTACATTGGTTCAGGGAATAGAGTGTCATTAGAACAGAAGCAGTACTGTGTTCAAGTATGCACTGCTTTGGGCTGCTTTGAATGCTCCGGAAGATGACAGGAAGAAGATCATTTTGTAGTATATCAATATTTTTTTGATGTAAGCTGAACAACCAACAGCTGGCTATGATGTAGGAAGTTCAGTGGGCTGCTACCAGCCCAGTAAGAGTTCTAGGATAAAGTTTTCCTTTATTACAATTCACTTTTCTCATGAAATCCCAACACTTAAACCTCAGGATTATCAGCATATTTTTACCTTAAAATAAGTTCTGACTAGTTAAGATACTAGGTGTATTACACATATATGCAGCTTATAGAAGGCTTTTGAACTCTTTAAAATGATCTTTACCAGCATTATCAGAATCTAGAACAAAAATTTATTCTGTCTTTATTTTAAGAAGCTCATATGATCAGTTATCATATTTAGCACGAGAAGTTTGACCCCTTTAAAATTTGTTCTTATCTCAAGCTTAATGTACTATTAGCCACACCTTGATCATTGTGACAGTCATCTCTGTTTCCTACAACACTGAGTGAATGCCAGAAGGCATATGGCAGTTTTGGACTGTGCTCTGTAACTACAGCCACCTGCGTGTTGGTGTTTAGGTGCAGCCTCTTTCATTTGCATAGTAACACATACTTGTTCTGTACATACCCAGCATTCTGTCAGTACTAAATCCACACACTATATATTTTCCATTTCACAAAATATTTACTAACCTTAGTTTCTTCTTCTGCAGCATGGATTCTCAGTTATAAATGCACAAAATCATCAAGTACATTTTCTTATCTGTGCAATCCATGCTACTAAGTGATTCATGTTAGTGTTTTTGAGCAACTTAAGAGCTACTTCTAGCATGGATATGTGATAGTAACTACCTTCCACAGCTATATTCCGGATATTCAGAATTCAGTGTTATAAATTTTGCTAATAGCCCATTATTCTTTCTATGAGGAAATCATCAATTTTATTGATTATGGCTATTATTATAAACTTCCTACCAATACTATAACTTATACTGCATTTTATTAGAAGGAATGAAATTTCAAGTGGTGCCTTTATAATTTGGTCTCTTGTTCACCCTTGGCAACCAAGATACCTCAGTTTAAGATTGGAAAACAGTATTTTGTGCATATTAGTTACTGGAGAGATCATAGTGCTTTAGTTACCCTAATGTTTCAATGACGTGAGCTGTTTGAAACATTTTAAAACAGATGATGCTCTAGAGACTAAGAACAAATGGATCATCAGTTCTCAAAAATCTTATGTTCAGACATTAGTCATTATACTTAGTGGTACTTTTCTTATGCAGCTTTCATGTGAAACAAGTATACTCGAAGTACCCTGTACCAATTCTAGTTCTGTATTTCCATTGTAAACTCGTGATAGAATTCTTTTTTTTTAATTTACTTATTGATTCATTGAACACAAATGGAGTACAGCTATTGTTTCACTGGTTGTACACAAAGTAGAGTCACACCATCTGTGCGTTCATGCATGTACACAGGGCAATGGTATCTGTCACAATTTCTTTTATTATTTTTACCCCCCCGCCCCGACCCCACCCCTCCCTTCCCTCCATGCTATCTATCCTTCCTCCCTTCTTGCCATCCTTCTCCCCCGCATTATGCAGCATCATTCATTTATCAGAGAGACCATTCGGCCTTTGGATTTTTGGGATTGGCTGATCTCACTTAGCGTAACAGTCTCCAACATCATCCATTTACCTACAAATGCCATAATTTTATTCTTCTTTATGGCTGAGTAATATTCCATTGTGTATATATACCACAGTTTCTTTATCCATTCATCTACTGAAGGGCGTCTAGGTTGATTCCACAATCTAGCTATTGTGAATTGAGCAGCTGTGAACATTGATGTGGCTGCATCACTGTAGCAATCTGATTTTAAGTCCTTTGGGTATAGGCCAAGGAGTGGGATAGCAGGGTCAAATGGTGGATCCATTCCAAGTTTTCTAAGGAATCTCCACACTGCATTCCAGAGTAGCTGCACCATCTTACACTCCCGCCAGCAATGAATGAATGTACCCTTTTCCCCGCATCCTCGCCAACACCTGTTGTTGCCTGTATTCTTAATAAAAGACTTTCTAATTGGGGTAAGATGAAATCTTAAGGTGGTTTTGATTTGCATTTCTCTTATAACGAGGGATGTTGAACATTTTTTCATAAATCTGTTGATTGCTTGTAGATCTTCCTCTGTAAAGTGTCTGTTCATTTCCTAGGCCCATTTATTGATTGGGTTATTAGTGTTCTTGGTGTAAAGATTTTTGAGTACTTGGTAGATTCTGGAGATTGTGCTCTATCTGAAGTGTGTGTGGCAAAGATTTTCTCCCAATCTGAAAGCTCTCTCTTCACATTGCTGATTGTTTCCTTTGCTGAGAAAAAGCTTTTTAGTTTGACTCTATCCCAATCATTGATTCCAGCTTTTATTTCTTGCGCTTTGGGAGTCATGTTAAGGAAATCTGGTCCTAGGCCAACATGATGAAAATTTGGATCTATTTTCTCTTCTATTAGGTGCAGAGTCTCTGGCCTGATTTCTAGGTCCTTGATCCACTTTGAGTTGAGTTTTGTACAGGGTGAGAGATATGGGTTTAGTTTCATTTTGCTGCATATGGATTTCCAGTTTTCCCAGCACCATTTGTTGAAGAGGCTGTCTTTTCTCCATTGCATGTTTTTGGCTCCTTTGTCAAGTATGAGATACCTGTATTTATGTGGGTTTGTCTCTGTGTCCTCTATTCTGTACCATTGATCTACCTGTCTATTTTGGGGCCAATACCATGCTGTTTTTGTTACTATTGCTCTGTAGTATAGTTGAAGGTCTGGTATTGTGAAACTCGCTGCTTCACTCTTCTTGCTAAGGATTGCTTTAGCAATTCTGGGTCTCTTATTCCTCCAAATGAATTTCATGATTGCTTGCTCTATTTCTATGAGGTCCATCATTGGGATTTTAATTGGAATTGCTTTGAATTTGTATAGCATTTTTGGAAGTATGGCCATTTTGACAATATTAATTCTGCCTATCCAAGAACATGGGAGATCTTTCCATCTTCTCAGATGCTCTTTAACTTCTTTCTTTAGTGTTCTGAACTCATGATAGAATTCTTTAAAAAAAATATATATATACATATATATAGTTGTAGGTGGACACAATTCCTCTATTTTTATTTTTATGTGGTGCTGAGAATTGAACTCAGGGCCTCATGCGTGCTAGGTCAGCACGCTACCACTGAGCCACAAGTCCAGCCCTAGTGATAGAATTCTCAATGATAATATTTATGTTATCTTTGACACTATTTTTATACTACAGTGAATCACTTTTGAGCTTTGACTTTTTTTTTTTTTGTGGTGCTGGGGATTGAACCCAGGGCCTTGTGCTTGCAAGGCAAGCACTCTACCAACTGAGCTATATCCCCAGCCCTGACATATATTTTTGAACCAGGGAATATAACCCAACTTAATAGTAAAAAACTGCAAATTTTATAAATATGAAAATTAATGCAAAATGATATAAACAAGTTAGTTTAGATAAATTTTACTCTACTGAATTTTATCAATGATGAACTAATACAGTTCTTGTAACATATATGAAAAATTTAAAGAACAGAATAGCTTTTAACACTAATAGAATTTTTTTTCTGTGAAAAATAAAATTTGAGCTTCAAAATTTTCCAAGGTGTGTAAAAAAAAATGTCTATTCATTGTGTTTTCCCTCTGAAACTAACCAATTGCCTTTAGATTCCTTGAATACCAGTTTGAAACCACAGCTATCGATTTTGGCAATTTAAATAGCATTGATTTTGTATAAGAAGTATATAGGTGGCATTGGGTTTTAAAGACAACAAGAAAGCACTGTGAATGGGAATTTTTGACAATGAGATGTTAAGTGTATAACTCAGTGATTCTACCTATGGCCATTCCTGTGTGAACACAGCCCAAATCAAGATAGAAAACATATCCATCATCCCAGAGAGTTACATCATATGTTACACCATACCCTTTCCCAATTAGCCTTTCCACCTCCCTCCAAAGCCTATTCCTTTTTGTTGTTGCAATACTTGCTAGGCAAGCCCTCTACCACTCAGTTACTTCCTCAGCCAGCCCTTTTAAAATTTTGTGACAGGGTCTTGCAAAGTTGCCAAGACTGGCACTGGCCTTGCAATCTTCCTGCCTCAACCTCCCAAGTAGCTGGGATTACAAGTGTTAGCTACTGACATGACCTATTCATGAATTTCATAAAAACATACAGTATGAACTCTTTTTTGTAGAGTTCTCTGGCTTCTTGTTGTCAGCCTAATGTCTGTTGACATATCCATGTTGTCTTGAGCATACATATTTCATTCTTTTTCATTTCTGAATTGTATTCATATATGTATATGTATGTATACACACACACACACACCACACTAACACACACATGACAATTTGTTCATCCTTTCTCCTGTTAATGGATATGTGGTTGTTTCTGATTTTTGCTAATATGAATAAAACTGCTATGAGTAGTTGTGTAAAGTCTTTGTGTGTTCCTATATTTCCATTTCTCTTGGCTGGATACCTAAAAGTAGGATTTTTGGGCCATCTGGTGTGTATAATTAATGTCATTATAAACTATTTATTGAAGGAGTTGTACCAGTATATATTCCCATCAGCAATGTATGATTTCAGTTGATCGGCATCTTCTTCAACACTTGATATTGTCAGACTTGATTTTAGCCATTCTTGTGAATATATAATGGCACGTATTTAGATTATTTAAAATTTATTGCTTTTTTAAAATGCTGCATTTTTATTTTTGTTTATGCATTAGTTTTAAAATTATAAGACATCCTGGTTATAGAAGTGTAATGTTTTTGATCTTTTATTGCCTTATTACAAGAAATAGCCTAATTGTTGGGAAGTGTTATGGTTTAGGACATATACATATATTCTTAAGTTAGATTCAAAATGCATATCCTCATATCAGAGAAGACATTCGGCTTTTGGTTTTTTGGGATACAAATTTCTTCCTTCTGTGTGAGCAGGAAAATCTAGATGAGTCTGACATTCTCATCAAAGAGAAGACAATACTTGCTGTGGTGAAATTTGACTATGGTAATATTACTAACTTGCAGGTAGATCTAGAAAATGAGTAATAAACATCAGCAATCAATCAATAAAAAATGTATATCCTCATGGATAATGTAACTTTAATGGAGTCAACACATGTACATGTCAGGTTATTTAAAGCATAGTTATTTTTAATAGCACATGATCTCTATTATTTTCAGTTATTTTTATAAGAGCATGAATTTTGATAGAATTTTATATATTTATTTATTTAGGAATAATGAATTAAGAAGATAGTCAACTCCATCCTAAAAATGTGATTTCCTTTTTACTATGAACAAACTGTATACAGTGAAAATGTAAGACAGCGTTTTTAGGGGGTAACTTTTACTTTCTCAAAATTAATTCTAAAAAGCTCTTATTTTAGACTACAAAATTTTGGTTTGCTAACTTTGCACTAGTGATGGCTTTTGATGTAATAGTCTTTTCTTTAAATCCACACCCCTTCAGATGATAGTTTTATTAAAACAGATAGGTAGGATTCTTCCCAAAGATCATTTTACTATTGTATGATCAAACTAAAAAAAAGGCAACATTTGAAATCTTTACATTTCCAATCTTAAAATAAAACTAAGCAAAATTAAGATTGTGATCTCTAAGCCCATTTCTCTAACTGGTTTGGTTCCATATCTAGAATTTCCAGGTCTCTTCAGGGCTGAGTCAGCTTTCTCATATTGAAATACTGTGTACATACATGTTTCCTCATAGCTTTGGTTGTTCATGTGGAAGCTCATGTAAGAATATTAATTTCAGCATTATTTATGGTGGTCAATGTTTGGATGTTCTCTTGAGTGTCTAACGTTAGGAGAGTGGCTAGGTAAAATGTGGAGATTGCATACCATGGGAACAAGGCAAGAATTAGAAGTAGCTGTGTAGATAACATGTGGAATATAGATTAACTTAAAAGTAGAATAAAACAAAAGAAATAGACAGAAGCACACTATTAAGAAAATTCAAACTACCTTTATCATTATACAAAACCATGTATTTTGCAAGAACACAAACAAGAAGATATTCATTGGCATAGGTGCCTATAGGGAGATAAAGGAGGAAGGAGTGGGCAATGGGAATTAATGGGAGAATAAGTTATAAAATATGGGCAAGGCCTTTCACAGACCAATGATGATGATGGGACTTCAAGTGAAGAATATGATTAAGCCAACCCTGTGCGCCCGGAGGCATCCACCCCTCCTCCCACAAAAGACCTAAGATAAAAACTTCTGCACTCTTTCATCATGTATTTGCTCTGCATGTATATCTAATCTCTTCAGATAAAGTTGTTCCAAGCAAGTGTGGGCATTCCTGACTTATAAACTCTCACTTTTGAATTGCTTTGAAAAGGAATTGTGAAAGACGGATTTTATATTTTTCCCAAATCAGAATAAGAAGCAAAGAATTCCTCCAAACCCTCGATCACAAAAGAAAAAGAAGTAGAATGAGATATATTACACAGTATTATTTATATAAATTAAAATTACATGCACACAAAATGATATATTTTGCAAGGACATCTGTTAACAAAAAGATTTTCGTCCAACTCATTGCTATCAAGGAGTGGAAGAGATAGTCATACATCCACATTGGTAGGTAACAGCAAGAGTGGAAGTTTAAAGATGGGGCATGTGAGAAAAGAATTTGAAGGAAATTCAGTATATCCTGGGTGTTAAATTAGATACTTTATGCGTATTCTCTCAACAACCCCTTGGGGTGGGGTTTGATTTTTATTTTACCAATAGGAAAACTGAGAAACAGAAAATTTAATTATGTTCTTAAGTGACAGCTCTTGAGTGGTAGAATTGGGACTCAAATCTTGATGAGTTCTCAAAGGAAGGTTAAAAAATATCTTGGCTGTGCTTGAACTTGTTTGACCTAGCTCTCATACTGGACAACCAAGACTTAAATAATATAAATGTTGGTGGAAGTTATTTACTATTTCTGTAGCTCAATATTTCATATTGTATCCTCTTGATATTTTAAGCCCAGAATATGAAGGGCTTAATCAAGCCCAGAATATGAAAATAATTTACCCTGAAATTAGGAGCATTTTTTTTTTTAGTTTTCCCAGATATGTGGTATTTTTCCATGGCCTTTAAAAACATATTTGTTACTCTTTAACCGTGTTGAAAATAGAAAGACCAGTGGTCTGGTTTGTACATAAAATGCTGCAATCAAATTGAGATCTTACTCTGCAGCTAGTTACTCATTAAATGGTACATATGATAATCAGAGAGTTGACATTGACATTGATTAAAGTTGAAGCTGGAACCCTGAATTTCCTATTAAACTCCTGCCACTGATTTCAATAGGAAGGACTTATTAGTAGTTTACTTTTGTTATCTTATTATAATGTGATAATGACAGCACACAATCTTCCAAAATAGATTTCCTTAGGAAAGATAGTTTCTCCTTAGAAATACTTTGTAACTAGATTCAGACATATAAAGAAATTATCTATTGAGTCAAATTATATTTGTATTCAATTTTTATATCTTGAACTTAAAATATAAATTATACTTTACCTATAATTTAGTTTAATTAAAAAAATTTTTTTTATTCAGGTAGAGGGCAGGAAAAGTAAGACCTGGGTAACCAGAAAAGGGAAAATGGGAAATTCAGTGACTTCCAGTGACAAAAATTTTTCTCTTAATTGAGTAGAAGGGAAAGAAAATAAACAAGAGAGAAAAAGTAAGAATAGGAATGACTTGCCATTGGGTCCAGGCAGAAAGAACTATAAATCTGGCTCTAAATTTTGTTGAAAATATTTTTTAAAGAATGAGATATTTTGGGCTGGAAGTGTAGCTCAGTGGTAGAGCACTTGCTTAGCATGTGTGAGGCCCTGGGTTCAATCCTCAGCACTGCATAAAAACAAATAAAATAAAGGTATTGTGTCCATCTAGAACTAAAAAAAAAATTTTTTTTAAAGGAATGAGGTATTTTGGTGCTTATGTAGGTGCAAACTGTGAAACAATAAGAAATTTGGCTTTTTTATTTTGGATGATGTGTTTCCAACAGCATAAGCCCATCCTGGAAAGGCTTACTCTGCATGTTCTCTGCTAAGAACATCAGTTAATGGATACAAAAAAGGAAATAGGCCCTGTTCACATTAGAAGAAAAATATGGTCTTCCTTATACCTCATGAAGTGGTACTGTTTAAAACTGGGTTGCCCAAGTTCCTATCCCTTTCCTATGGCATGTTGAAGATGGCTCATGGAGAGTGTCCTTGGTTATGATTTCCAAATAGGAAATTGTCCACTAACACTGAGAGGGGAAGGAATATGTCAGCTGCCATTTTTTGTCATTGAAGCAGGTATCAGACTGTCATAAGCAGGGGGACGAATGTGTTGGCAGTCAATTTGGTACAGCATAAATGCTGTTGGTTGCCAATCTATATTCTGATTTAAAACTCATTCCTTTGATTTGGTAATGGTGCTGGGCATTTTGGAAGGACTGATATTGGTGAGGATAATTGATGTCTGATCAAATAAGGGCTTGCATGGCTCTTCCTTGTTAGGAAAGACTTTGGAAGGAGCAATTGGTTAAAACTGATGGATTCCTGCAGCACTTCCCAAGGGAGAATTTGACTCTATTTATTGATGTTGATTATGGTGTCCTACTTTACAGGTTAAGCTAGAATTTTTCTATGGCTCAAGAGATTGCTGATAATTCTTGAAAATAAAGCTTTTATATTCAAACATTCATCTGCACATAAATTGGCAGGTCAGGGACTCTGTAATCTTTCCATTTAACAAGTGTTCATTGCATTCTTACTGTTAGTTACTATGTGGAAGATTTTAAAAAAAACAATGCATTCTAGAGGATTTCTTTGTAAGAAACTTTGAGTCTCATTAGAAAGATGTTATAATTCACATAGAATATTATAACACAAATACATATATACATTTAAGTGAAAATTTGAGCATAAAAATTGTACCATTCAATTAAGGGAAGACCGTGTTCTGGTCTCGAAAGTTTTCTTGGAGAAGAATACACTTTGATTTGGACCCAAGGGATAAAGAAGGATTTAGATAGGAGGAAAGAACACATGTATTCTAAGTGGTCAGGGTCCAATGTAATGTTTAGAAGAAAATTTATGATGTGATGTACATGTACTCTATAAAATTGAAAATAAAGCAATTTTAAAATTGTAAATCATAAAATGTGCATGTCTGATGAAACAATTTATTCCAGACTTTCTGGTTGGAAAATTCCAGATCAGTTCATTATCATTAAATAGTATCATTGCTAGTGTCTTCAATATCTACTTTGTCTATTGAATCATTCACCACTGGGAGTGGAAAGATCAGTGGCTTAGGTGTAACATGGAGTAAGAGGACAGTAAGGAGAGTTTTTCATTTTTATTTAAGCTAGAGGGTTTAGGTGAGAAAATCATGGGAGATAAATTCAATGGGTTGGGGTGACTGGGTTTTTAGAATCTTTGGTAACTAGACAAACGTTACGTGATAGATGATGAGAAGTATTAATGGTTTTACATTGTTGTAGTAGATGAATAAAAGCAGCATTTTAGTTTATGGTTCTTCTATAAGGATCAGTTAAGGAAAGATTGGAGGAAGTTGAGGTTACATGAGGTAACTTGCTTCACTTTCAGGATTATTTCATTCGTAGGTTGCTTGGGTTTGTTCATTCCTTCCTCCTCCCTTGATTGCTTTCTCCTTGCCTCCCATTTCTTATCTAGACAGTTGGACATAAAGAAAAAAGTCACATTTTCCCCTCACAAATACATTCTTAAATAAAATAATTGAATCAGTTAGGATTTCATTTGACTGCAAATAGAGGAAAACAACCAACAATAGCTTCAACCATAAGAACTTTTATAGCTACTTACCAAGAACTCTGGAAATGGGCAGTTCCAGGTGTAACTGATGACTCAATGATGTCATCAAAGACTTGGGGCCTATCTTTCCACTTTACTATCCTTATTTATACCACTTGGTCACTGCAAGATAGCAGCCCCAACTCTGGGCATTATATCCTTCAATTTATGTTCCAAGAAGGAAGGGACAGATATAAATAATTTGATACTTCCAGATCTCCGTATTTTTATTTGAGAAGGGAAACTTTTTAGTAAACTGGCTCTTATGTCTCATATTATAAAATGAGATCAAAAAACTATTATTTAACAATCTATGGAAACATAGGATAAGATTACCAATAACTGGCTAAAGCCAGTCTGTGCTTAATTGACAAATAGAATTTTACTATCATGAAAGTGGAATAAGAGACTTAAGTGTTGGTTGGTTAAGGAATAAAATTTGCCATAACTATCAACTTAGAAAAAGTAGAAGAAATGGTAGGGAATTGTAACATGGTATATTTAACTCAGGTCTACAGGAAGTTTATTAATTTAACAGATAAAATTACATGTCAAGCATTTTTTTTAGATGCTGTGATATGTGTTTTGTGTTTGCATTGGTGGGGACGATAAGTAAATAGTAATACATATTTAATATAAAGTCAAGTAGTGATGTGTGCAATCAAGTAAAAGAAAATAAAAGGTAGCATAGGATGAGCAGCATTTTATTTTAGAGAAAGTATTCAGGGAGGGCTACTGTGATAGGGTGACAATTGAGTAGGTGAGGGGAAATATATCTGGAGGAAGAGTACTCCAGGTGGAGGGAATAAGACAGAAAAGTCCTGATAAGGGATGTACTTAGCACGACTTGAGTGAGATCAAGAAGGCCAACAATACTGAAGCAGGGTGGACAAGAGAAGAGTGGTAGGTACTGATGTTGATGAGGTAGCCAGAGGCCAGATCAGGCCTTTTAGATTATGATAAGGAGTTCATATTTCATACATTAAAAGATACTGGAAGGTTTGAGCAAAGGCATAATATGATGAAGTTTGCATTTTAGAAAAGATTGCTTCAGCTATATCTTGAAAAATGGATTGTAGGGAGGCAAAAATTGATGCAGAGAAACCAACTAGAAAACAACTACGGTGGCTCAGGCTGACTGAGACCAAGGCCGAAGAAGCAAAGTGGTGAGAAATATTTGGATTGGGGATATGTTAAGAAAGTGGAGCCAAAAGAATTTGCTAATGGATCAAATGTGGTATGTAGAAAAAAGGGAAGAGTCAAGAATTTCTTGTCTCCAAGTTTTTGACTTAAGCAGTTGGGAAAATGGAAATGTCATTAATTGAAATTAACACTAGGGGAAGAGCAGTTTAAAAGAAAAAACCAAGACTTTGGTTTTGTACTTTAAAAATTTGAAGTGCACACTAGATATATGGTACTGTCTACGATTTTCTTTTGAATCCTCTATTCTTACTAGTAATGCATTATGCACATCTAATACTTAATCTTTTTAGTCTCAGTGACTTGGATAATAAAAACGTGGAGAAAGGAAGAAATATCCAAGAAGTGACATAATGAAAATTGGAAGAGGGGAGAGGTTGGAAGGCTGGAAATAGAACTTGGGCAGTAGTGGGGATGGAGGTGGGGGAATGACAGAGGTAAGAAGTTCCATCACCAATAGTTCCCAGGTATACTGATGCTGGTGTTGCTTGCTTGCAGACCATATTTTGAGTAGCATTGTTGTAGTACCACTCAGAAATATTTTCAGCTGCAAGAATAATGGTTCACATATGTAGAGAAGAAATGAAGGGAAGAAATCCCTGACACAGGTCAGCTTGCAATGATTTCTTTATTACATATGATTTTAGCCTTTTATATCCCTGCAGACAAAAAAGGCAAAAAGCCAACAGCAATGAATTCCCAGGCAAAGAAGGCAAATCGCCAACAGTAATGGCTAGAGCACATGCACAACAGCCAGATAACCATTCCTTGAACTGTATCTTAATCTAACCTAGACTGAAACATTTCGAGCTCTGTCCTTTTTCAGGGCCAAAGAAACATTCTTGTTTGCAAGCATTGTTCTTTCTCTATCTATATCTGGCCTCTTGGCAGAAAATCTCATTTGCAGGCAAGTCCCACCAAGGACTACAAAGTGTCTTGTTTGCAAGAGCACCTGTAGCCATAACTTCTGATTTCTCTCTTGGCAGAAAAATCCTGTTTGCAGGCAATTCCCACCAAGGACCACAAAGTATCCTGTAAGCAAGAACGCCTGTTGCCATTACTTCTGATTCTCTACACACATAGTGAAGGGTTTGTTTTTCTTATACAATGAAAAGATTAGAAGGTAGGCAGTCCAGGGTAGATGCCATCAAATTTCCAGGTTTTTTTGTTAATCTATTTGTCTTCTGCATATTGGTATGTTGCCTCATGGCTTCAAGATGGCTACTACTGTTGTAGACATTTCATTCACAGTCTAAGCAGAAAGATGGGGGAAAGGTGGTGCTAGTGACTTCTGCCTCCTCTATCAGGAAATGCTTTCCTAGTGTCTTATTTAGCCCAGATTATTCGTTTAGCCACCCTTAATGGGAAGAGAAACTGGATAATAGCTTATTTAGCTTTTCTAGTATAGTAGAAGAAACCAAGAAAGAAAAGGGGTAGAGATGGATGCCAACTGAGCCAAAGTATGGTGCCTGCAACACAGTTATAAAAAATAGCACACATACCATTGGTGATTGAGTTAGTATCAGGACATGCTTAGTCATTTCCATCTGCTGCACTCTGTTCTCAGGGTATATCTTTACTGGAGTAGTGTCTGTGAAAGGCCCCCTGGTTTTCACTTGCTGATTTTACACTATGCTAACTTTGCAGTTGCTGAGTGTGCATTTGCCTCATCAATTGATTTTTGCATCATTCCAAGGTTGCTCTTCTGAAAAAGTCAATTGTGTGGAAAACTGGGCACTCGTCTTATGCAATGATTGCATTTCCCCCTGAAATTTTAACACAGATTGTGCTGGCATAGTCCTGGAAGACAATTTAGAAAATCTGGTTTGTTTATTTATTTCTATTTCATTAGTGAGAGATGATGTTAAATTGGTAATATTTTCAACAGCATAGTGTGATTCTGGAACCTGTCCTTTTAGAATTCCCTAATACTATTATGTTTGTCATATAGAGAAGTGTTGATCTGATTCAGTAGAAGCAGATCTACTCTCCTCTTTCTAGGGAGGGAAGTGTTTAAGCAGGTTTTTAATTAATTCTCCAACATTAATTAATTCTAACCATGTGAGTTGGAACATTTGGCTAAATGAAGAGAGCACTTAGAACTGGAAAACTATATATCTTAGCCCATCCATTTTCTTCTTTAAAAATTAGCAACTATTAAGCATTTGCCAATTCATTGATTCAGCAAATATTTATTGGCTACCTAGTATGTGACAGATTTTGTGCTATGTTCTGGAAACATAGCAGTGGACAAGACAGACACACAGGACATGAAGTCACATTCTGGAGAGGAATGTATTTAATCAAACGGATAATTACAATGAAGATTGTGGGGGAGGTATTGAGATTTCTTGGAGGAAATGATGTCTAAACCAAGACACCAAAGATGAGTAGAGAGGAACTAGGCAAAAGGGTTCCCCCTTTTGCTATAAGGAAAGAATATCATGTGTGAAAGTCCAAAGGTGACATGGAATACTGGCTCATCTAGGAAGTTGAAGTTTAGTAAAACTGGTCGTCAAATGTGAGTTATAGGTACAGAACTAAGTGGGGAACAAAGAGGCAAGGGTGGTTGTGTTATAGAAGTGAAATGGGCTGAATCTTCACAAGTTCACTAATCCAATCATGGGAAAAAAAGAAAATAAAAACAAATATTTTCTCTGGTATGTGGAAGATAATTCACAATAAGTGGGAGTAGGGAAGAATAGAATTAGTTTATATTGGGTATAGAGGAGTGAAGGGAGGGGAAGGGGCATGGGGGAAGAAATGACAGTAGAGTGAAAAGACCTTAACCTCATGTACATGTATGACTCCATGATCACTGTGATCCTGCAATATGTATAATTAGAAAAATGAGAGAATGAACCCTATGTATGATGTATCAAAACGTATAAATGCATTCTACTGTCAGCACAACTAATTAGAACAAATAAAATAAAAAAAGATACGAAACAAAACAAAACAAAATACAAGACCTGTGCCAGGTAGAGTGCTGGGTATAAAAGTGATGAGTCAAACCAATATTCCCTGGCACCTGTCCTCATGCAATGTATAATCTCATCTTGCTGGGCTCAGTGGCGCAGGCTATAATCCCAGCGACTCAGAAGGCTGAGGCAGAAGGATCGCAAGTTTAAGGAGAGCTTCGAAGTTTAGGGAGGCCCTAAGCAGTGTAATGAGACCCTTTCTCAAATTAAAAAACAAAAAGGGTTGAGGATGTCAGTGCTCGTGGGTTCAATCTGTTATAAAAAAAAATCTAGTTTTAGTGGTAAAACACACTAGAAATAAACTTTTAAGTAGGTATATAATGCAAACCAAGTAAATTCTATGAAGGCAAAGCACAAGATTGTGTCAAAAAGCAATCTCATTTAGATTGGGGATTGTGATGGTCAGGAAAGCCTCTTTGAGGGGAGTGATATTTAAACAGCAGCCAGAGGATAAATAAGAGTTAGATGGGTGAAGACTCATGGAGAATGGTTTGGTAGAGAGAAACACACATACAGCCCCCCTGAAGTGGAAAGAATTTGATGTTTGAAGACTTGAAGAAATAACAATGTGACTGGAGAAAAATGGGAGAGCAAAGAAAGAGCTGAGATGAGGCTGCAAAAATACAAGAAGCCTAATGGTGTAGATGAGAGGATTCTAGATTTTCATTTTAATTTTATTAAGAAATCACGGAAGAGAGTAGATTTACCTTTTGAGAATACTTTCCTGGCTAGCGTGTTGTGGATTGAGGAGGGGGAAGAGTGGAAGTGAAATGATCAAGGCAAAAAGTTATGACAAAGGCTATGAAGGGGGACAAAGGTGGCTGGAACAGGCTAAATTCTTAGTAGAAGAATATGGGTTGAGATATATTTTGGATGTAGAATCAGGAAGAATTGATGATGGATTAGATCTGGGAATTAAGGAAGTGTGAAATACCAATGATGACTTCCAAGTTTCTGCTTGGGCAACTGGTTTAATTGAAGTGTCATTTACTGAGATGCAGAAGAATGGTACAATAGCCTTGGATGGAAAAGGGGATACAGAGAACAAGAGTTCCTTTTTTTGGTGGCATTGCTGGGGATTGAACCCAGGGCCTCATGGATGCTAAGCAAACCCTATACTACTGAACTACATCCCCAGCCCAAGAGTTCCATTTTTGACATTTGAGAAGTGAGAAGCTTATGAGGCATCCAAGTGGAGATGTCAATAAGGCAGCTGGTGATTTGAGTTTTGAAGTCAGAAGAGAACGTGGTTAGGAGAAAAAAAAATCTGGGAGTTGGTAACACACAATTGATATTAAAATCATTGAGAAAGAATGAGATCATCTAGTATACAGTGGGGTAAAGAGAGACCTGGAATAACTCCACTCTTTATAGATTGGGAAAAGAAGGGAGAACTGGAAAAGGAGCGTGAGATAGAGCAAGCAGGAAGGTAGGGAAGAAACTAAGGAGAGTGGAGATGAGACATCTGTCTGGGACGTCAAGCATAGAAAATGAGAGTTGATAGGCATGGGGAGGGGGATTGGGAGAATGTTGAAGGGGGAAGAAGTAAATATTCCAAACCAAAAGGACTGGCATGACTTTGAGGAGAAGTTGAGAGAGATGAGACCTGGCAGTTTTAAGAAGGGATATAAAATGGTCACCTTTTATTTTGTGAACTTTCTATTCAGCAAATTAGCATTGATAAAATCCAGTGCACCTAAGATTTCACCAGTTTTTACCAGCGTTCATTTTGTGTCTCTGTTTGTGTGTGTCTCTGTGTGTGTGCATTTAGTTCTACCTGACTTTATCTCATTCACATGCAATTTTTAAATAGTCTGTATACAGTAAAGGTCTAAATGGACTTTTTGTACAAGAAGCTAAACAATAGCCCTATTTTTGACAATGTTTTCTATGTTCTTTTTAAAATTAATTTACTTTTAATTGTTCTTATTAGTTACACATGAATGTATTTTGACATCTCATCCATATATGGAGTATAATTTCTCATTCCTCTGATTGTACCTGATGTAGAATTACATTAGTCATATAATCATATAATCATATAATCATATAAGTCATATAATCATATAAGCACACAGGAAAGTCATGTCTGATTCATTCTATTTTTTCTATGTTCATTATATTTTGAGTTAAAATGTGAGTGTGTGCTTGTGTGTGTGTGTGTGTGTGTACTCTATCCCATCACATTTTGGTATACATACCTTTTGATATTTTTCTGTGTGTGTCTGCCTGTTTTAAAGTCTACTTTCATCTTACACGTGTGTGCACATGTGCGCGCACACACACACACACACACACGAGTGTTTCAACAATAAATATATATGATAGGGTTTTGTTTCAGTCAGGGTTCTGCCAGGAAACCACACTCCAAGGGTCATTTGAAGGGGGTTTAATAGAGGGACCCTTTATAGACATGGGAACAGGGTTAGGGGAACCAGCAGATATGGAAACCTCTAAGGACAAGACATTGCAGGAACCCTTTAGGATCCCAGGCATTTGTGCTTACATTTTTCTTTGCCTATTCAACATTTGTATTTCTTAAAAATGCATTCTTTATGATTTTGCATGTTTTTCTAATAAGGTACATTATTTTGTTAGAGATCTGTCTGTATTTCAATTAGTTAATACAACTGATAATGTTAATTAGCATGTTTCATATTATAATCTTTGCATAAATCTCACTTAATTAAAAATCCTAAAATAAATTTGTGGATTTAAATTTTAATACTTTACTTAGGATTTAAAAACAGCTTTATTGAAGTACAATTGACATAAGCAAACTGCATCTATTTGAAGTGTAAAATTTGATGAGTTTGACATGTGTATATAATTGTAAAGCAATCACCACAACCAGGCCCAAATGTTTCCTCATTCTCACTTATAATCCTTTTCTCTCTGTACTCTTCCCCATACTTCATCTCTATGCACTTATTGTTCTGTTTTTTGTAATCATAGATTTTTTTCCTTTTTCTAGAATTTTCTATACATGGAGTCATGAATTTTTTTGGTCTTTTTTCTTTCATAAAGTATTATTATTTTGAGATTTATTCATGTTGTTGAATGCACTGGTAGTTTCTTTCTTTTTGTCACTGAGTACTATTGCATAATATGGTTATATTGTATTCTGCTTATCCATTTACTTGTTGATGAACATTTGGGTTATTTCCAGTTTTTTTTGCCATTACAAATAAAGTTGTTATGAAATATATTACTCATGAATTAAAAAACTTATTCATGTTGTTCATGAATAAGTCTTTGTATAGACATATCCTTCCAATAAGTACCTAGAAGTGGAATGATTTGTTCATAATAGGTGTATGTTTAACTTAAAAAAATTGAAAAATTATTAAACAAGCCTGGGGATGAACTTAGTGTAGAGTGCTTGCCTGGCATACATGGAGCTCTGGGTTTGATCCCCAGCGGCACTGCAAAAAATATTTTTATATATTTATATACAAAACATATTATACAAATATACTAATATGTATTAAATACATGATAAAATTAAAAACACTTTTTACAGTGATCAACTGTGACCAACCACAAACTTTCATCATTAACACTTTATGTGCTTGCTTTATCAGATAGCAATCCATGCCACATTCCTCTGTCTACCCATCAATCTATCTTACTTTTGTTCCTTCTTTTTACATTGCAAAGTAATTGCAAACATCAGTACAGTTCATACCAGGTATTTCAGTAAGCATATCATTAGCTAGTATTCAATATTTGTATACTTTTCTTGTGATATAAAGTTTACAGACACTGAAGTGCACAAGTTTTAGTGTACATTTGCTGAGTTTTGACAAATACATGCATGTGTACAACACAAGTCTACCACTGAGCTATATCCCCAGGCCTTTTAATTTTCTTTTGAGACAAGGTCTTGCTACATTGCTGATGCTGGCTTGAAGCTATTATTCTGAATTTCAATCTGTCTACTTATATTTATATGTCCTTTATTATTGTGTATGTCCCTTCAAAGTAAACACTCCCTCTTATTCTCCCTTGTACCCTGTAGTACTCAGCATGAAGCTTTCAGTATCATTCTTAGGTGAATGATTACTTCCCTATATACTACACCTCTGTGTTTGAAGAATCAATCTTCTATCACGTAAAACACCTACTCTCCCCTAATTATATCTCAGTGAATGTTCAACTTCTGAATAAGTAAGAGTTGATGTTGTTTAAACAAATTGTAGCATATTAACAAGATCTGTCATTTTTCTAGAATTCAGCAATTCAAATTTAGATTTGCTGTTCTCAAGACAGCTGCAAATGTTTATTTTCCATCTTCAACATATAATTTATGGTAAAATGCACAATTAGATACTTGGAAAAATGTAACATGGCTTATTTGATTATTGGCATGAATAGATCTGACATATAATAATATAGCAAGAAGACAGCTTCTTGATGTAAGGCGCTATTTTGCTGTGATTTATAAATATGTATTGCAGTTCTTCCTATATGAAGATGATATCACTGGGTATAGGTATTTGGTTTGATTATTTTCTTTTCTTTTCAGTACTGGGGATTGAATCCAGGGGCATTCTATCACTGAGCTACATCTCCAGCCCCTTTTTTTTTTTTAAAGTTTGAGATAGGGTTTCCCTAAATTGCTGAGGTTGTCCTCAAACTAGTTATCCTCCTGCCTCAGTCTCTTGGATAGTAGGAATTACAAGCTGTTTTGGTTCTTAAAACAATACTTTTAGGTTTAAGGTAAGCTACCTATATTTTTAAAAAATCCATATTCAAAAATAATAAAGATAATAGTAATAGAAAGAGTAGCTACTGCTGTGTACTGTATGCCTCCTATGTACCAGGCAATGAACTAGTATTTTATATTTATTAATTTTATTATGATAACAACCCAGCAAGTCATATATTATTTCTGTTTAACAGATGAGGAAACTGAGGCTTAACAATTACCACAAACTTAGTGCTTAAAACAATAGAAATTTCACTGTATAAGGTAACATTCACAGGTTCCAGGGGTTAAAACCTGGACTTACCCTTTGGAGCCATTATGTGTCTACTTCTGTAGGATTAAGTAGCTTAACCAAAACCTAGAACTAACAGGGGTAATTGTGAGAGCTGAACCCTGATTATCTGACTTCAGAGTTTGAACTCAAAGTGGACATTTGCAAGATAGCTGTCTACCAGGAAGTGATGATGCTGAGTCAGACATAGAAGAGTAGGGTTGCCAGGATTTGCAGAGCAGGAGGGGAGGTCATGTAATACCTCCTCTCAACCTCAGTTTCTTTATTTAAAATGACTACCCAGAATGAGGAACATGGGTGCTTAGTGTAAGTGACTGTGGAACAGGACGAAGGCCAAATCCTTGGATCCTCTGGAGAGATTCACTGGGTCTCACACAAGAGGTTTATTTAAAAGAGCCAAGAAGCATGAGTTAGGCAGGGACCCTGCAACCAGGAGAACTGGGATCACAATGGAAGCACTTATGACTGGGGTGGCCCAATTGATCCTACAACATAGACTATTTTCATCCCTGCTCATACTTTTTTGTTTCCTATAGTGACCAGTTGGTCTGAGCAGTTGGTGCTAAGGCCAGTGATTTCATAGGCTGGAAGAAATATTATGTTGGGGACAAAGACTATGATTGTCTCCCAACATCTGGTTTGGATTTTGAACTAAGGCAGTGACTACAAAACAGAATATTTCTCTGCACAATTCAAGAAGGCCGCATGATACTAAAGGGTGTGTTAAAGCCTGGTTGTCATCTTGCTCTGTTCACCAGAGCTGATATTCTAAACACAGACAAATTTAGATTCCTTTTAACATTATAAAGTAATCAGGGTCACAACTTCCATAAAATGTGGTTTTAAAAGAGTTCACATTGTTAAGAAAATGAAAATATGTCAAATTATATTAAGCACCATGTAGATGGAATTATTCAAAAGGAAATAACATAATTTGAAAAGTCACTGCTGTCAACTTTAGATAATGTCGGCTTTAAAAAATGGAATGTAAAAAAATAACCTGCAAAAAAGCACATACACTGTGTATATAATTGTGGCACAAAACATTCCACCTCTCCTTTCCTGACAAGAATGGAAAGGTCACAATTAAGTGGAAAGTCACTGTAGCGTTGATCAAGAAAAACAGGGAGGAAAATTTTCTTCTTACCATTGTTAAATATTAACCATTTTTGGATCAATTATTCCTCCTCAGGACGATTTTAATACCCAAACCTAAGGAAATTTGCCATTTAAATTTTATCATCTGAAGGCTTTATCAAAGAACATATATAAGAACCAAAACTTGGGGACAATTTATAAGCTTTTAATATTTAACTCTTTGCATGATTGTTAAAAATCTTTGGATAATTCATGGACATATTGTTTCCAATATATGCAGAAAAGGTAAAAGAATTGCATAGTGAATATCTCTATATCCACCATTTGGATTAGATGTTGGCAAACTACAGCTTGTGTGTCCACTCTAATTTCCTTGATCTATTTTTGTAAATAAAGTTTTATTGGGGCACATTCTTGAGCATTAGTTCCCATCTGTATCTGGCTGCTTTTGTACTCCAGAAGTGTTGAATACTTTTGACAGACTAAAATAGCTACTGTCTGACCTTTTACAGAGAAAGTTTATCAATCCCCGATTTAAATGATCAGTTTTTAACATGTTGGTATATTTGCTTTATCACTTATTCATCCATCAATCCATTATAACCTTGTTGTTGACGGGGAAAAATACAAACTAGTCATTTGGTAGCTGGGTATGGTGGTTCACACCTTCAGTCTCAGCAACTTGGGAAGTTGAGTCAGGAGGATTGCAAATCTGAGGTCAACCTCAGCAACTTAGTGAGACCTTGTCTCAAAATAAAATATAAAAAGGCTGGGGATATAGCTCAATGGTAGAGGGCTCCTGGGTTCAATCTTCAGTACTCAGGAAAAAAAAAGACATTTAGTGCTTAGATTCATTCCTTAAGTAGTTAAGGATTATTACTACGATTAAAAAATTTATAAGTAATTCAAAAAGGAAAAATAATTTAACTTTGCTATTTAGCATTATAATTAGGCTTATTTTCAGCCATCTTGTAGATAAAATTAGTTAAATGTTAAATAGAAAAAATCAGATTAACTAAACTTCTGAATTTTCAGTTTTGCTTGAATCACATAAATTTACTTAAATTTTGATGTCCTCAAATCTAGTGGTTGGTGGCTTTTATCCAGGCTGTATTTGCATTCCAAAAGACGAAATTTCTCAATATTGTTGAGTAAAAACTAAGTTTAACCCTTTAAAGGTAGAAATACAGACTGTTGATTTTTATTAATGCTGTATAGTTAGAGTTGTTACCATTTATGTACTGAAGTCTGTAAGAATGATTCCTTGAGTCCTTTCCAAGCTGAAGACTGAATTAGAGTTTTAAGTACTTGGGCATATGAAGATGGATCAGACAAAGATTCTTTCCTCAAATCATTAAGTTGAACGTGGGAGATCAGATATGGGCACAATTACTACAAGATAGAGTGGAAATATTTTGATGTTCTAAGAGGATAAGGAATGCTGTGGGCATAGAGGAGGCCTAAGGTTGGTAATTATTCTCCTCGTAAGGTGAGCAAATGAAAGAAATAGCAATTGATTTGGGACTTTAAAGACTAATGTCATTTGGAAATGTGGAGAGGAAAGCGAAGGGCAGTCTTCAAAATGGAAAGTTGGAAGATTGTATTAAAACACCAAATAAATTTGGCTTTCTGGGGAGATATAGAAACTTGTGAAATTCAAACACACTTATGAAATCTATTCAGGGTTTTCTTTATCATTGGCTCCTCATGACTTGTAATCAAGGGACAACTTCTGGTAAAACAAACAATAATCTTATGACATTGTGGTTTACTGGAGGATAGCTGCTAATCATTCTCTTTCTGTCAGTGCATTAGAAGTTAGGTTAAGTTTTTGCTGAAGAAAAAGTTTCCCAATTTCTCCCTGGCTTAAATGAGTTAATGCAAATACATGTAAATACATGTCTACAAATATGAAAACAATCAAAAGTATGGTCAAATGTTTAAATATGATAATCATCATAGTATTATTTACATGAAACACTAGAAAATATGACCATATTCAGTATAAGGGACTGCTAAATTATGATACTTCAGTGAGATAAATGTGGGTCCTAAAAATTAGTTCTTCTGATGAATTTTTAATGATACAGGAAACTCAGATCTAATGTTTCAAGATAAAAGCGATATACAAAAGGGCAATTTGTAAGATTACATTATATAACAGGTGCCAAATTTTGAATCTACTGCTTATTTTTAACGAAGGAATTTCTGCTGAAGAAATGAACCAACATAATTTAGGAAATGGAAATGCTGCTTTCTGATAAGAATTTTGTCAAGATAATATATGCTCTCTGTTTGATAAAAAAATTTATGAAAACATTTTTTCTTGGGTTCTGGTGACATGGCTTACTGAGATTCTCCTTATTATCTTCATTCCTCATCTCAAGTACATGTTAATAACAGATAAAATAATGCAACAAAAAATTTAAATACAATAGCCAAGATCAAACTAAAGAAAGAGAACTCCCTGGGTGCCAAAAGCAATTAAGGAACATGATGCCTGATGTGTAACTACTTAATTTGATATCACAATAGTTCAGGAGCATATCTGTCTGGAAATACACTATGGGACTAGGGGCTGAAGATTTAATATCTATATTCAAGGACAGAAGGTGTGACCTTGGACCCTTAGACGATAGGAAACTAAATCTAAGGTCTCTTCATGGAGCTTGAACCCATGTAGAAGCAAGTACCAAACCTCTCTGCAGCAGCTACTCTGCAATACAGAACACATGATGCTCCCGCAGGCACCCCAGCCCCCACTAAATCCTTGCTAGACATATGCTCACAGTGAAATACAAACCTACAAGGAAGAAATACTCCTTGAGAGTCAACAGACCAAATAAGAGAATTAGCAACCCACATATTTGAGATCAACAAACTGAAAGATATTAAAACATGTTTAAAAAGATAGAACAGATAACTAGACCTTGTGGTCAGTCAAGTTGGCACATAAAATTAACCATTGCAGCCTTGAACCCAGACTGGCATGTCTTTTTCTGTACTCTAGTCTTATCTACTTGATTTGAGTCAGTGATTCCATCAGATCAGGGACTCAATAAGCAAAGTCGAAGGCGGAGCCCTTTGAAAAAAATGAAAGAGAATGGCTTTTTTTTTTTGATGCTATTAATACCTGTGAATTACTTTGTAAGGAATTACTTGTTTTTTCAATGAACTTGGAGAAGAACACATTGACTGCAATGAATTAAGGTTCTTGAAAAGTGCAGTTTTTAGACTTATTTAAAAGATGTTAAGCTAACGAGACTGTCTAACCTTTAATTCTTGTAAGTTTTTTAGATTTAAATAATTGGTTTATTTTGAGAGAAGTAACAAACAAATCCTAACACTTATTATATTCTTCGATTATGTCATTCCTCAGTGGAACTTGACCTCCTCTTAAAAGTTTTTTCCTTGGGTGACATCATGGGAAACCTGTATCCTTGTGGGTAGGAAATGTTTTGCCAGGGAGCCTCTCTTCTTTCTTGCCTAGTGATACTAATTTTTGCACTTCGCCAGTCTGATGTGAAGGACAAGTGTACAAAAGAGTAACCAACTTGGGAAAACTTTAGGCATAATTAATCCTACAAGAAACATACCAAAACAAAAACAAATGAGATGAAAAAGAAAAAGAAAAAATGTGTTTTTGAAAACATATATTGGTTATTAATTTTTTTCACCTAATAACACCCATACATGATTTGTTCATGAAGTTTGTCAATGATTCCAGTCATTGATTCAGGTGCTGGGCATTTACCAATGAACAACAGACAAAGCCCCTGCGCTACACTATAGTTGGGCTGGATAGATAAGAAGCAAAATGAATAAGACAATCATATAGATTGAAAGGTGTTAAGTGGTATAGATGCTCAGGGAAGGCCCCATTAAGAAGGTGACATTTGGGCAAAGACCTGAATGGACTGCATGAATGAACCACGTGAATATCTGAGCAGAGTATTTCAGGTAGAGATCAGTAAGTGTAAAATCTGAATATAGAAGCTGTGATGGAAAAGTTATCAGAGAACACAGAATGATTTGTAATGAAAAGCAATGGACTCTTCTTCCACCTCTTACTCTGGCTGCTCCACTACCCAAAGGCAATCATTTTGTTTCTTCTCAATTGTTTCTGTTTTCAGTTCTGGTGTTTATTTCCAGGTCCCAAATTAATATGTGCATGTAGCTCCATTTTGATTTATCAGCTTTAAATATTACCTGTTAACCTTTTGCATCAGATGAGGATTTAATTCATACCATTCTACCTTCTCTCCTTACTTCTTCCAGTATTTGATAGGTATACCTGAGTTTTAGTTAAACATTAGTTATCATCATGACTTTAATATGCTTACACTTGTATTTCTGTTTCCATTGATTTTGTGAGGAAAGAACAACTGGAATGGGGAAGTGCAGACAGATCGTAGGGATGGATAAAGGTCAGAAATGTGGATGTAAGCACAAAGTCTAGAGGCCTTTGAAAAGTTGCCCAGAGGTCAAAGCTGATTAGAGTCTAGATCAGCCTCTATGGACAAAGATGTTGAAATATAAGTACAAGTGATCAAAGTGCAAACAGAGATCAAGAGTGGCGAGTACAAGTGGGTCTGGGCCCATGTGGGGGTACTACTCATGGGGAGACCAGAATTTGAGGGCAAGAAATTTGAACATCTAGACAGACTGAGATACTGAACTTCCTTCCATGAGCAGAGAAAATAGTTGTCTTTATTATGGTGTCATTCTAGCTCTTTGCAGGTATTCTAGGACACTTGTTTGCTTACTTGACAATAGATTCCATATGTACTTTAAATCTTAAGAGGGCTTCCCTTGTAGAATGCATTTCCCAAGCTTCTTTGCCAACTAATTTCTATCTACATTTCACCTAGGAGGAAGGGTGGAGAAAACAAAACCAAAGGATAAGTCAGGGTATTCTATTCCTCATTTCTCTGTATTGGGGGGTGTCTTGAATTTCCATCCTCTGCCCTGTTGTCTTGGTTTCTGGGTTTGCTACATGGTTGTAGCAAACTCTTGCTGTTTTGAATCTTTGTCCTTTGTTTGGCCTCTTAATTTTTCCAGTACTTTATAACTGATTCCTGGTATGAATTTATTAAGCTGCATTAAATCTGTTGTCATGGGCTCCATTTCCCCAAGAAAACTCTGATTAATGTGTACTCTAGATACTGAAAATATTTTCCAAGTACTGAAATAAACCCATTGATTCCTGAGTTGTACCTAAATATAATACTAGATTTTAGAGACATTCTCTATTATTATTACTATTTTCTAAACCTAAAAACTTGATTTTCATTCCTGACATGATTATTGTCAAATGCCACTGATGTGTTCTAGCAATGGTGCCTCAGAAAAAATTCTGGACACTGAAATTGCCTTTGGTAGCTGTCAGCTCAGATGGAGTATGTCAAATGGTGATAGGTCCACAAAATGTTGTAGATCAATTGACAATTTAGATGTAAATAAATCATTTGAGCAAATGGCATTCACCCAGCTCTTTCCCGAGGAAAAACTGTGGGACTGTTGGCTTAAAAAAAAGATTCGTAATTACAAAATGTTACCAGATAACTAGTGAATTAGCCACATAACTCGTACCTTTTAGGAAGTTCCAGATGTAATTGTGGGAAGTACGGACTAAGTTATTTTCATTACAATTTTTGACAATGTGGTAGAATCAAAGATAAATGATCAATATGCATAAAATCAATATAACCCATTGTGAAAAAGTATTTAGTGCAGGACTTTGCAAATAATAACACTAGACAAGTGTGGAATGTTGTAGAAATTAACTTTTTGAGGGGGAAATATGTGATTGAACATAGGCAAACCAATTAACAAAATTTAGACATTCAGAAAGCCTCTGACACAGAGTAATAGGATGCAGACTCGCCATTCGAATTGGAAAGTAGTTTTAAATTTCATGATATTAATACTGGAGAGAAAAATAGTTACTCTGATTTGGCAAACCAGTACATTTCTGGGAGGTAATAAGGCAATATATATCTTAAATCTTTAATGGGTTTGATTCAGCATTTTCACTACTAAGAATTTATTCTATGGAAATAATTATGGATAGAGGCTTTGATTTATCATTACAGTTTATTACAGGATAACTTATGACTGAAAAACTCCACATCTTCATCAAAAGGCATTTGGTTAAGTAAATTGAGATATATCTATAAAATGGTATAAAAGTCATAAAAATGGTGTGTAAGGATAATAAAGATATTGGGAAATGTCTATAATTTAGAGATAAGTAGAAAAAATCGAGTAATGTGGTTTTCTTTTTTCTATGAATGATTCTGTTTTTGAATATTTAAGTTTATTTTGTACATAAATGATCATAAGTATTATAAAATTACCCTGAATTCTATTTTTAAAAATTTGCAATTGATTTTTTTGGGGATAATTATGATAATTATGAAATAGAGGCCATATTTTGTCTTGGTAGTGAACTTTTTTAGAGATCTAATGTACCCACTGTTATGAGGAAATGAAGAGTAGACAAAAAACAAACAAAACAAAACAAATCCACAAAAAATCAAACCAAACCAAAACAAAAAACTCCATCATGAATAGACTTATCTCCTAGGACTCTCATTCAAATCTGTCCTCTGGTCATGTTGAACTTCTTGTATTTCCTCAGAGTGCCACAATATCTTACACTCTGTGTCTTTGCACATGTCACATTGTGTCTAGAATGTCCTCTTCTCTCCTCCTTCTTCACTACTTTTACTCATTTTTAAAGACTGACTAAGTACTTTCCTTACCTGCCTAATGCTTCATCTTTTCCACCCTCAATCCCTTTTGCATTAAGTGCCTTTGGGTTCTCTCTACTCCAGTATAGTCTACATTACACAGTTTAATAACTGGGGACTCCATATTTTTTGTACATACTAAGTTCTCTTTGAAAACAAAGCTGATTATAGTAAGAAACAGGGGTCTCTGAATTGAAGAGGCTGGGATAGTTTGTCAAAATTTTGGCCTAGGCTAGGTGCAGTGATGCATACCTATAATCCCAGAGGCTGGGGAGGCTGAGGCAGGAAGATGGTGAATTCAAACCAGCCTCAGCAACTTGGTGAGGCCCTAAGCAACTTAGTGAGACCCTGTCCCAAAATAAAATATAAAAAGGGCTGGGGATGTGCCTCAGTGGTTAAACACTTGGTTCAATCCTTGGTACCTGCCCCCTCAAATAACTGGCCTAAAATTAGGTCTTTAAGAGTGTATAAGCCTGACTGACATGGAATCTTCTCCAAAATAGGACATATTTTAGGCCACAAAACAACTCTTAGCAAATACAAAAAATAATAATTCCTTGCATTTTATCAGATCATAGTGGAATGAAATTAGAATTTAACACCAAAAACCCTATAGAAAATATATAAAAACATGGAAATTGAACAATACTCTTTTGAATGATGAATGAGTGATAGAAGAAATCAGGGGAGAAATTTTGAAAATTCTTAGAATCAAATGAAAAATAGTGATACAACATACTAGAATCTCTGGGACACCGTGAAAGCAGTTCTAAGTAAAAGTTTATTGCTATGAGTGTCTACATAAGAAAATCAGAAAGATCCTAAATAAACAACCTAATGATGCATCTCAAGGCCTTTGAAAAAGAAGAGCAAACCACTTCCAAAGCCAGTTGAAGGAAGAAAATAGTTAAGATCAAAGTCAAAAATCAATGAAATAGAGAATAAAAAGTAATACAAAGAATCCTTGAAATGAAGAGTTTGTTCTTTGAAAAGATAAACAAGATTGAAAATCCCTTAGCCAAACTAGCCAAAGAAGAAAGACAGAAGACACAAATTAATAAAATTGGAGGTGAAAAAGGAGAACTCACCACAGGTACTACAGAAATCCAGATGATCATTAGGGTGTTTTTTGAAAACTTATACTCCAATAAGTTGGAAAACCTAGAAGAAAGGAATACATTTCTAGACACATACAACCTGCCAAAACTGAATCAAGAGGACATAGAAAACCTAAACAGATCAATAACCAGCAATGGGATATAAACAGTAATAAAAGTCTTCCAACAAAGAAAAGTCCAAGACCAGATGGATTCTCAGCTGAATCCTGTCAGACCTTTGAAGAGGAACTAATACCAGAGCTCCTCAGATTTTTCCATGAAATGGAAAGGGATGGAATATTCCAAATTCCTTCTATGAAGCCAGTGTCACACTCATACCAAAACCAGATAAGGACACATCAAGGAAAGAAAACTACAGAGCAACATCCCTGATGAACGTAGATGCAAAATTCCTTAATAAAATATTAGCAAATTGTATGGAAAAACATATTAAGAAGATTGTACTTCATGACCAAGTTGGTTTTATCCCAGGGATGCACTAATGGTTTAACATATGCAAATCAATAAATATAATTCATCACATAAACAGAATTAAGAACAAAAATCACTCATTTATCTCAATAGATGCAGAGAAAACATTTGACAAAATTCAACATTCATTCATGATAAAAACATTGAAGAAATTAGGAATAGAAGGAACCTACCTCAACATCATAAAGGCTACATATGAAAAACCCAAAGCCAATGTCATAGTGAATAGGGAAAAACCAAAAGCATTTCCCTTAAAATCTGCAACAAGACAAGGATGTTCACTTTCACCACTCCTATTTAGTATAGTACCAGAAATTCTAGCCAGAGCAATTAGGCAAGAGAAGGAAATAAAAGGTATAAAAATAGGAAAGGAAAAAGTCAAATTATCACTGTTTGCAGATGATATGACCCTATATTTAGAATATCCAAAGAGCTCCACCAAAAGACTTCAGAATTAATAAACAAATGGCAATGTAGCAAATTACAAAATGAACATATAAAAATCAATAGCTTTCCTGTATACAATAATGAATCTGCTGAGAAAGAAATCAGGAAAATAATCCCATTCACAATTGCTTAAAACAAAACAAAACAAAACAAAACATAAAACACAAACGAGAAATAAACCTAACCAAGGAGATGAAAGACCTCTACAATGAAAATTATAGAACATTGAATAAAGAAATTGAAAACACAAGAGGAGGGAAAGATCTCCTGTGTTCATGGATAGGCAGGATTAATATTGTTAAAATGGTCATTATACCAAAAGCAATATACAGAGTCAATTCAATCTCCATCAAAACACCAATGACTTTCTTCACAGAGCTAGGAAAAAAAAAGTCCTAAAACTCATTTGGAAGAATAAAGGACCCAGAATAGTCAAAGCTTTTTCTCAGTCAAAAAAGCAATACTGGAGGTACCACAAAACCTGACTTCAAATTATGCTACAGAGCTATAATAATACAAACCACATTGTATTGGCATAAAAGCAGACACATAGACCAGTGGTACAGAGTAGAAGACACAGAGACAAACCCACACATCTATAGTCATCTGATCCTTGACAAAGGTGCTCAAAAACATATATTGGAAAAAAGACAGCCTTTTAAGCAAATGGTGCTAGAAAAACTGGTTATCCGTATGTAAAAGAATGAGATTAGATCCTTAAATCTCCCCCTGCACAAAAATCAACTCAAAACAGAGCAAAGATCTAGGAATTAGACAGTAACTGCAGCTCCTAGAAGAAAACATAGGATCAACACTCCAATATATAGGCACAGGCAATAACTTTCTCAATAGAACTCCTACAGCTCAGGAAATAATGCCCAAAGTTAATAAGTGGGATGGGATCAAATTAAAAAGCTTTGGTGCAGCAAAGGAAATGATTAAGAATTTGAAGGGACAACCTACAGAATGGGAGAAAATCTTTGCTACAGAGGATTTATATCCAGAATATTTAAAGAGCTAAAAAAGCTTAACACACAAAAACAAACAACCCAATTAATAAACAAGCAAATAGACATGTGTGTAAAGAGGAAATACAAAAGGCCAACAAATATATGAAAAAATGTTCAACTTCATTAGCAATTAGGGAAATGCAAATCAAAACTACCCTGAGACTTCACCTCACTACAGTCAGAAGGGCAGTCATCAAAAATACAAACAATAATAAGTGATGGAGAGAATGTGGAGAAAAAGGAACACTCACACTGTTGGTGGAATTGTAAATTAGGTCAATCACTATAGAAATCAGTATAGAGGTTCCTCAAAAGACTAAAAATGGAGCCACCATTTGACCCAACTATAACATTACTTAGTATTTATCCTAAAGAATTAAAATCATCATACTACAGCAACACATGCATACCCATGTTTATAACAGCACAATTCACAATAGGCAAACTATGGTACCAACCTAGGTGTCCATCAACAGATGAATAGATAAAGAAAATGTGGCATGTATACACAATGGAGTTTTATTCAGTCTAAATAAAAATGAAATTATGTCGTTTTCATGAAAATGGATGGAACTTGAGACCATAATGTTAAGCAAAATAAGTCAAACTCAAAAGGCCATTGGTTGCATGTTTTCTCTCATCCTATATAGAAACTAGAGAGTAAGAAGGAAAAAGAAATGTGGGATGGGGTCTCATGAAAATCGAAGAGAGATCAGTAGAGAATGGGGACTAGGGGAGGGAGGAAGGGAAGGAAAAGGAAAATACTGGGGAATGATATTGGCCAAATTATATTGTTATATTGTGTACATGTACAAGTATGCAACAACAAATTCCACCATTACATATAACTATAATGCACCAATAAAAATGTGGAAAAAAGAGCAGATGAGTCAGGGCAATGGGAAGGAGTGGATCAAAAAATGAAAAGAGCAGAGTTTCTACCAATAGGTCAAACATTTATAGAACATTATTATGGGCATAGATTAGTGCTAGATGGAAATAGGAACTTCAGCTGAGATGCCTCTATTCAGTTCCACAGCATCAGCTTTGATATGATCTTAAGGTCCATTCTGCAGGGGCAGTCACTGGGCTGTGGCCTTCCTGGCCCTGCAGAGGCAGGCAGGGAAGGGCTTGTTCTTGGCCACAGGAAGAATGTGGGCAGATTCCAGCAAATGGCATTGGCAATGAAATTGCATTTTCTACCATTTCTGAATGCCCTTCTCAAGAATGACCTAATAGGGCAGAAAAAAATCCAGGGAGAGCTAAATGGTAAAGGAAGAGGACCCACTGAGGAGTTAAGGATTCTTCTACACAGAAAGACAAAGATTTAGAGAAAATGAATTAATTCACAAGTGCTATTTAAGTCAGCAATGGTTAAATAGAAAGAACTAGTAAATAGATAAAGTTCAGGAAGGACTTAGGTGCCCATGGAGCACTATGAAATCACCATCATGAAAAATTCCCAATCTTTTCCAAAATAACCTTTTGTCACCTCTTAGGAGACTAGGGTTAGATAGCTTGTTAGGTCTGATACCTATTTTCAGATTATCTTCATTAGAAAACTGAGTGAAGTGGATGAAGGCCTTTATTTTTCTTGCCAACAGAACTTTTCTGCAATTATCAGTGCAGCTGTAATTCCTGGTGCAATCAAATTCCTGCTATGTGGGAAACTGTGCAGACAGAGAGTAGGTTGGTCTTATTCACAGATGTGCCCAGTGCTGGGTGCAGCTCCAAGCATACACTGGGACTGAGTCAGTATTGCAAACTGAATGCTGTTTGCCCAAGAGTGGCTAATTGGGTTCTTCTTGCCCAGAGTATTCTTACACAGAGGGAAGAAATAATCTCTCTAGTGTCTCCTCCTTTTTAAAAAATATTTTTAGTTGGAGATGGACATAATACTTTTAATTTATTTATATGTGGTGTTGAGGATTAAACCCTGTGCCTCACACCTGCTAGGTAAGCGCTCTACCACTGAGCCACAACTCCAGCCCAAGGACACTAATTCCATCATAAGGGACCCATCCTTGTGACTTCATCTAAACCCAATGACTTACAAAGGCTCCATCTCCAAATATCATAATATTATGGTTATTATTTCAATGTGAATTTGGGTGGGGGAGACACAACTTAGTCCATAGTAACATAGTCCATAATTTTCTAAGTCGAAGGCCTGTTTCCTTGGAATCCTTTCTTAGTCACCTGATTTCTCAGGACTGGTTCTTTGTGCATACCTCCCTTGGGAAGCCCTAATGGGTCAAGCCCCAAGCCTAGGTTTTGGAGTGCTGACTTCTCCCTGGCTGTGAGGAACAGGGGGTTGTGATTGGAGATACTCTTAAATATCTATGATCCCCCAGGCATTGGGGCAGGTAGCAAGGAGAGAAAAGTGAGCAGAATTCAAATCAATCCCTTCTCTTAGCTTAAAGAAGTTTCCTTGAGGACAGACCATGCTCAACTGGGGGCAGACGGGGCATCTAGAATTGACACCTATCCTGAATCAAGCTCTGCCCTTGCAGTAGCACAGCCACCACCAAGATCACAGCATTCCATGGAGTGAGTTCCTGCAGGAAATCAGGAGCAGGGCTGCCATCATCCTGGGGAGACTGAGAACAGAGGTTCTTCATGCCCTCATCAACAGAGCCAAGAGGTTGGTAATTGTTCCACTCCTCTAGGGAACCCCACATATGAAAGTTTTGAGGAGCTCCTGGCTAGCTTGCCCCTGCACAATGATGCCCCTGGTAGAGTGTAGGTGGAGCATGGTCTTAGAGTTTCTCTGTGATCCAATAGCTTCAAGGTAGCTGGATCTGGCCCATGGCCTATGACTTGGCCCTGAGATAAAGTCATCCTACTTGATTCTAGGTCAGCCTGATAGAACCTCTCTGCGATGAGCTAGTATGAACTCCAGGATTTCTGGTAAGAAAGGAGTTTGGCCATTGTCTGCATTTTCTTGGTGGTTCTCACGCAAACACTGACCCCACCAGGCCTCTAAGAAGCCCTCAGCCAAGGTCTGGGACCCAGGTTGCTCACCTGGCTTCCTGCAGCATGAGTTGAACTTCATGGCCTTGGGTTTCAAGAAGCTTTATCTCTGAAGGACCTGGGTGGGAGAAAGAGATTCCCCTTGCAGAGCAAGTTGATGGCAGCCAGGCTAGCAGTGCTTTTGGCCTCTGCATGTGCCCATGTTTGCTGGCCTGATGAGGAATGGCCACCCAACCTCCAGAACTAGAAAGAGTACCCATGGCAATAGGAAGGTGAATGCTTATCAAGTGCTTTTTATCTGTGCTGTAGCAAGCCTTCTTGTATTTAATACTTTAATAAGGTAGGCAATATTATGCTCTATTTTACAGGTGAGAAAACTGAGGCTTGGAGTGGTTAAATAAGTGGTCAGGGGTCACAATGCTAAGTGAGAGGCAGACCTGAAATTTGAATAGAGGCAGCTCATGCCTTTCACTGCTGTACCATACATCTTACTCAGAGACCCACCCTGACCCTGCTTCCCCAACCTTCACACTCTTTCCTCTTTATTCAGATGAAATGTCCTGGGCCATCTTGGACATAATAATCTTCCTGGGAGCTCAGAAAGGTATGCATTTGAGCAGGCTTACGTTGAGTTCCTGTGTACATCTTTTCCCTTCAGGTGCTCTAGAGGGTCCTGTGATTCTGCAGTGTTGGGCTGTGGGCTTTGTTGTAGCTGTGGAGCATCTGACACTTCCCTACTTTACTGCTGGAGTAACTCAAGGGTGGAATCACCACTTACCTGCCAGGCCTGGAGTATCTGGGATGTCAAAGGCACCCTTTTCAAGCCTGGATATGAACATTTTTTTTTGTACCAGGGACTGAACCCAGGACCACTGAGACAACCTTTTTATATTTTATTTTGAGACAGGGTCTTAGTCAAGTGGCTCAGGATCTTGCTAAGTTGCTGAGGCTGGCTTTGAACTGAGGCAATTCTCCTGCCCCAGCCTCCAGAGCCACTGGGGTTACAAGCATGCGCCACTGCACCTGGAGGATGTGAACTTTTTAAATTCTCTTGTTAGTTATCATCAGATTTCTGAGCAGAAAAGTTCTATGTTCTTGCCAGTAGTACATGAGGGCATTTTTCTTATTAAATACTTCCCTGGCACAGAATGTTATTATTTGAAAAACGTCATCATTGGAGAATATTTATTATTTTGATTTGCATTTCATTAATGCTTATTTATCAGTAATATATTTACGTTTTGTGCATTGTCTGTTTATGTCCCTTGAATTTAATGTTTTTTGTGTTTTTCTTACTGACTTATAGAAGTCCTTTATTTATTAAGAATATTGTTGTTATTGCACATATTTTCCAGTTTATAATTTAGCTTTGACAATCTTATTTTCAAGTATAGCAATTTAATGATTCAATGTGAATAATATATTCTCTTATTTTTTACACTGTCATAAGTTAAAAGGTCATTTGCTGTGTAGCAAATGATAAAATTCACCTCTATTTTCAGAGGTTGATTTCTACATTTTTCTTTGTAATACACGTAGAATTGATCTGTGCATAAGGTGGGGCTGTAAGCTGATTTTCCCATAAATAATTACTTTCTTACTGCCATCTATTAAATAATATTTCTTCCCATTCATTTGTAATGCTTTCTTCATTATTTATTATGTTTTTTTATCTTTTTCTTTTTTTAATTTTGATTTACTGTACACAAATGGAGTGCAGCTGTTGTTTCTCTGGTTGTACACAAAGTAGAGTCACACCATCTGTACATTCATACATGTACATAGGGCAATGATGTCTGTCTCATTCTGATATTATTCTTGCCCTGCCACCCTGACCCCACCCCTCCCTTCCCTCTATGCTATCTATCCTTCCTCCATTCTTGCCTTCCTTCCACTCCGCATTATGCATCATCATTCACTTATCAGAAAGATCATTTGGCCTTTGGATTTTGGGAATTGGCTAATCTCACTTAGCATGACAGTCTCCAACATCATCCATTTACCTACAAATGCCATAATTGTATTCTTCTTTATGGCTGAGTAATATTCCATTGTGTATATATACCACAGTTTCTTTATCCATTCATCTATTGAAGGGCATCTAGGTTGTTTCCACAATCTAGCTATTGTGAATTGAGCAGCTATGAACATTGATGTGATTGCATCACTGTAGTAATCTGATTTTAAGTCCTTTGGGTATAGGCCAAGGAGTGGGATAGCTGGGTCAAATGGTGGATCCATTCCAAGTTTTCTAAGGAATCTCCACACCGCTTTCCAGAGTGGTGTACTAACTTGCAATCCTACCAGCAATGTATGAGTGTAACCTTTTACCCACATCCTTGCCAACACCTGTTGTTACCTGTATTCTTAATAAAAGACATTCTAATTGGGGTGAGATGAAATCTTAAGGTGGTTTTGATTTGCATTTCTCTTATTACTAGGGATGTTGAACATTTTTTCATATATCTGTTGATTGGTTTTAGGTCTTCTTTTGTAAAGTATCTGTTCATTTCCTTAGCCCATTTACTGATTAGGTTATTAGTATTCTTGGTGTAAAGATTTTTGAGTACTTTGTAGATTCTGGAGATTAGTGCTCTATCTGAAGGAAATCTGGTCCCAGGCCAACATGATGAAGATTTGGACCTATTTTTTCTTCTATTAGGTGCAGGGTCTCTGGTCTACTTCCTAGGTTCTTGATCCATTTTGAGTTGAGTTTTGTACAGGGTGAGAGATATGGATTTAGTTTCATTTTGCTGTATATGGATTTCCAGTTTTCCCAGCATCATTTGTTGAAGAGGCTATCTTTTCTCCACTGCATGTTTTTGGCTCCTTTGTCAAGTATGAGATACCTGTATTTATGTGGGTTTGTCTCTGTGTCCTCTATTCTGTACCATTGGTCTACCTGTCTATTTTGGTGCCAGTATCATGTGGTTCTTGTTACTATTGCTCTGTAATATAGTTGAAGGTCTGGTATTGTGATACCCCTGCTTTGCTCTTCTTGCTAAGAATTGCTTTAGCTATTTTGGGTCTCTCATTCCTCCAAATGAATTTCATGATTGCTTGCTCTAATTCTATGAGGTCTGTCATTGGGATTTTAATTGGAATTGCATTGAATTTGTATAGTGCTCTTGGTAGTATGGCCATTTTGACGATATTAATTCTGCCTATCCAAGAACATGGGAGATCTTTCCCTCTTCTAAGGTTTTCTTTAATTTCTTTCTTTATTGTTCTGTAGTTCTCATTGTAGAGGTCTTTCACCTCTTTTGTTAGATTGATTCCCAAGTATTTTATTTTTTTTGAGGCTATTGTGAATGGTATAGTTTTCCTAATTTCTCTCTCAGAGGATGAATCACTTATGAATAAAAATTCACTAGATTTATGAGCATTAATTTTATATCCTGCTACTTTACTGAATTCATTTATGAGTTCCAGAAGTTTTCTGATGGAATTTTTGGCCTCTTCCAAATAGAGAATCATGTCATCAGCAAATAGGAATAGTTTGAGCTCTTCTTTTCCTTATTATGTTCTTTTAGATGTTTGTGTACATAACTGGATTATTTACTCTGTTCAATTGATTTTATTAATTCCTGTGGTAGGACCATATTGATTTGATTTTGTCAGCTTTATAATATATTCTCATGGCCAGTAGGGCAAAACCCTTTCTAAGCATTCTATCTCAAAAGTCATGAAACTAATTTTGCCTTTATATTCTTCCCTATATGTTTTAAGTCTATTGTCTAAAGTAAAGAAAAAATCAGTTGGGTTTTGATTGCATGTAGGGGAAGAATTAACATCTTTATAACAACTAGGAAGAATGGACATCTTTTTAAAATCAAGTGTAGTATACATCTCTCAATAATGTTTCATTTAGTTAGTTGTGAATGAGTAAATGAAGCAATAATTTGGCTTCCTGGATTGTGAAATGGAGTGTGGAAACAAAAGTTTCACTGAGTATAATGAATGAGATCTTGGAGGTCTTGGGTTCTACGTCATTTTCTTCTCTAAGCACTTCTTTCCCAAAATTGCCTGAACAATCCAAACCTTACTCCTTTCTTTGCTTGTGATTCCCAAGCTGTGATTCATCAACTTTGCTAATCAGAGACCCACCCCAATTCTGCTTCCCCAACCCTCATGCTCTTTCTTCTTTCCTCTTTGCCTCAGATGCTTAGTTCTCAAATTGCTTCCATTTTTCCTAATCCCAGTGCAGAAGATTCTCCTGATTATGCTTTCAGCTCTCAGGTCTGGTTTTCCATTTATAGATTATCTTGGGTAATGTTAAGCCTGAAGGCTTAACAAGGCCCCTGAAACCATCCCACCTATATTCCATCCTGGGGACAGTACACTCACTGTGCTTTGAACTCATAGATATACAGGAACAGAATCACCCAAACAAGGACAACAAAGGAGTTGTGCTCCTTACCATTTGGAGTAGGCTTCTCTCAGTACCTATATACCCTATTTCTTCCAGCAGGAGGTGCTGATGCCCTTTATTTGTAGTCTCAGATTATCACTTGGCTCAGCATGGAATTCATATTCCTGCCATAAACCTGTGATATACCTGGATGAATCCTAGCATCTGAATGTACACTAGAGCAAGAAACTCTCCTTATGTACTGTTCTAGTTATTGACTAGCTTTCCATCTCCCTGCTGACCTTGGAGTCCAGAAGGGATGATAGAAGTTTATCTGTTATTAATAACATGTATTGGGCTCCAAATGTAGAACAAATAGTTCACATCACAAATAAGAGGTATTTATTCATTCAACAAATCAATCATACTGACCACTCTGTAAGACAAAAAGATGAAAAAGAGATGACTCCTGTATACTAATAATTTATTGTTGATAGAGAAGATAAGAAATTTTGTAAATAACTGTAAGATAAGGAAGACAAAGCAAAGTTCTACAAGAGAGGTAAAAGTCTCCTGGGAATTTGGATTACTTTCAAACTGGAAGACCTAGGACAATTTCATGGAGAAGGCAGCAGGTTAGTTGAAACTTCAGGTGTGTATTTGGGATCCAAGAATTCTGAAAAACACCAGGATTGTAGAAGGAGCAAGGCATAGTTTGATTTGAATAGAGTCAAGAAAGATGGAAAATAAGTCCAGAAAGATGAAAAACTGAGGGCAAAGCGCTAAATAAAAACACCAGAATTTGGTTAAAGTTTTGCCAAATTGCTAAAGTATCTGGTACTGCATGGATGCATTTGCTCTAGCCAGAAGTTCTCAGAAGAGAAGAGTTCTCAGTTCTCAGAAGGCTAGAACAGAAGATCACAACCATTTATATGTGTATTTTTGATCAGGATACTATCATGCTAAGTGAAATAAGCCAATCCCCAAAAGCCAAAGGTCAAATGTTTTTGCTGGTATGTGGAAACTAAACCATTATACAGTGGGTGGAGAGAAGATTAAACAACCATATTTTTATGGAGAAGACATTTCAAGGAGAACTGGTCTCCACTTCTGTGTCAGAAACAACTCTGAATGGCAAGTACCAGATGCATAATCTTCGCTATTTATAAATAAGTAAGTAAAGAGCAGATAAAACTCTATCCAAAGTCACCAAATGAAAGAAGACAAGAATTTCCAGGGAAAAAAGATAAGCTGTAATGATCTGTGACTTGTCCATTAGATTGGGGTGGCCTGATTGAATGCAAATTGAATGGCTGTGGAGTGATGTGAGGATGAAGACCAGTCTGAATTAAATATCATATTAAAAAGTGACTAATGGCAGTAAATTTGGTGGTTTTGCCCAGATGGTTTATGCTAACACAAAAATTAAATGACACCAGTCCATAGAGCTACATTCAGTTTTTTTGTTTTGTTTTTGTTTTGGTATAGGGGATTGAACACAAAGGCATTCTACCACGTAGCTGCATTCCTGGTCCTTTTTGTTTTTTATTTTGAGGCAGTCTCTAAGTTGCCCTAGTTGACCTTGAATTTGTGATCCTCCTGCCTCAGCTCCCTAAGTACTTGGGATTGCAGAGGCATGCCTCCACACCCAGCTACATTAACTATTTTTACTTTTGCTGGGTTGATGGCAAGAATGGGCAGAACTAATGCAAAAATTCTAAGGAATAAGTGCATAATGGAAGTGGATAAATGAATAGTCTTGGTGGTGATAGGTTAGACCTTGTACTTAAAGTTGATTCAAATGATTTATCAGATCAGATGAGAAATACTAGAAAGACAAGAAAGTACCAAAAAGATGAGAAAGACATACTGATGTGTGCTTACAACAATTGCCCCTGCTGTGTTAAAAGCATGGGTGTGTAAAACAATAAGTTGTCTCTATAGTGCTACACAAAATGCTATGAGAACATGTGACTGACAAATAGGGGATTTTTACTTGGTCATCCATTGCCCCACTTCTTTTCTGGAAACTACAAAAGGGAGCCAATCTTAATTTCATATCTGCATGCCTGGTTTTGTTTTTGCTTTGCTTAAAGTAATAGAACATTAACAGTAGATATCATTTGATATCATTTATTTGTTTATTAATTAAATCAGTGTTTATTGAGCACTGACCATGTGCCAGGTGGTAGGTTTACAATGGGGGTTCAGGTGGCCCCAAAGAGCTTACATTCTAATGGAGAACAGACTCAGAGCAAGTAAAAAGATAAATCAACATATTACAAATTATGTTAAGTGATGAAAGAGTCAAATGATGGATTAATATGGAGAAGATTGGGGGAAACTCTTTCTAGGAGGAGATCAGAAAAGGAAAGAAGGTGCAGCAAAGGGAAGGGACATGCCCATAGTCACCATGCAGTCAGTGGTAGACTCCAGGGATTTTAGGACTACATCACATGTTGTCTGCTTTGACATAGATTCTGCTTCTATTCTTTGGCAATCTCCATGCACTGGAATGGTTTCTTGGCTGGTTTCTAAGAGCAGGTAGGGGACTGAGGAGAGGTTTACTGACTGGAGGTGTGCTACGTGCTACAGGTCTCTGAAAAAACAGAAAAAGGGACACAACAATCTTTTAGGGGTCATTGCCCTGTCCTGGAGAAGACCTATATTGTGACATAATCCTTAGCAATGAAACACATGTATGGGTGTGGAGGGGGTGGGGTGGGGCTGGCTGCTTTTTCTCCTACATCTATGGAAATCCTCTGAGAGCCATTTGATCCCCTTCTCCTTATTTAGGCAGGGCTGCTTGTCAACCTTTAGATTAGTGCAATCATAGAGTAAGGCCTTTAACTCAGAAAAGTAGCATCATGAATAGAAAGGTTAGACTAATAAAGATAAGTTTCATGGCTCTATAATATTTTATAAAAGAACTGGGATTGTGTGTTTAACAGAACCAGGCAGAGTGGTATTTCTCTAAGAAAGCGGGGGTTTACTAATGAATCTATTGACTTCATATATTCTGATTTAAAAAAATACAGTGCCTAGTGGGGTTGTGTCTCAGCAGTAGAATGCTTGCCTAGCATGTGTGAGACACTGGGTTTGATTCTCAGCACCACATATAAATAAGTAAAATAAAGGTCCACCAACAACTAAAAAAATATGTAAAAAATATAATGCCTAAAAGAAATGTGTAGAAAATCTGATAAAAATCAAAGGGAGATCAGTAGAGTAGAGGAAAGGGAATAGGGAGAGGGAGGAGGGAAAGGAAAGGGGGAAATACTGGGGAATGACATTGGCAGGATTATATTGCCATGTTATGTGTACGTACAATTACGAATAACAAATCACACCATTATATACAGCTATAATGCACCAATTAAAAATATGGGAAAAATGCAATGCCTAAATCCACTCCTTCTGGGTTTCCAAACCCAGGCATAGGGTAGACAAAAGTTCAAGGATGAATCAATGAGACATGAATAAGTTCACTGGCTCTCAGTTACTACTCTGGAAAGTTGGTAGGTCTATATCAACATAACTACCAAAGAATGGGTCACAGTGCCCTCTGTTCCAGATTACATCTTCAGCACTCTATAAAAATAATTTTGTCTTCAGAGGACAAGTACTATATATAGTACTACAATAGATTTTTTCCTTCCTAACTGTGGAGGGAAGGACATGTGTCTGTCTGAGGTCTTTGATTTCTTAGTTCTCTCTGCCACCCTAATGGACAATTTCAGCTGGATCTTACCATACCACAGCCTACAAACCATCAGCAGAACCAGAGTGACCTTTAGATCACAACACAGCACTTTACTTTGGATAATCTAATATTTTAGGTGAACTTTTAAGTATTGAACAACTGTAGGCATGGCTGAAGTTCAAGTGGGATTTCAAAGTCATTAGTCACATCTTAAACATGATTCAGCTAAACAGAAATCTAATTAAGAATAACTGTTCTATATAACCAGTGGCAATCATTTTCTTAAGAAAGGTGGTGGAAATAACTAGAGTGCAACTTTTCTGTCTCTGATCAAAAGATCAGATACAACTGTTTTTCTGGTTTCTAGACATTTTCATTACCTTTCTTAAGAACATAATTTGCCCATTTTGTGGCTGCAGAAATGGAGGCTCAGAGATAGTCCAGTCAATGTCTGGGTAGTAACAGAGACTTGTTTGGTGTCTGGGATTCTGTTGAGTCATCTGAAGAGAATAAACAAAGTTGAATGAGGTTCCACAGTGGGAAAAGGTACATTTGGTAGGCTGGATTATTATTTCCAATTCTTCTTTTCCATTGCTTGATTGACTCCTTGCTATAATATTATACCTTCCTATATTTTGCCATGTGGCTTTGTGGACACTGGAAGACAGAGTATATTACCTGCTTCACTGATGGTCTTGGCCATATGACATGCTTTAGCCAATGGAAAGATAGCGATGTGATGTACTCAGAGTCTATAAATGTGCTTGCACGACTTGGCTTCTTGGGCTCCTGTGATCCACCATGAGAAGAACATGCCCCACACAACTCCTGGTCCCAAGATGAGGAAATGTGGAGAGTAAGTCTGACACCATCCTGCAAATTGGAGCCAGGCCCCCCCAGTCAAACTCTGTCTGAAGCAGAGTTGCCCTAGCTGAGTGAGAAAAACAAAAGTTTGTTGTTGGAATGTATGTGTGTGTGTGATGCAATATTTTTCTAGCAATAGCTGATTATTACTGTCAACATCTGTAGAGCAGGTTGCATGTATCAACTGGGCAATATCAGTATAAAATTCACTTATTTATCATGTTTGCATTAAACCACTTCTGGCCAGCATTGTGCTGGGCTTTGAGCATTAAATAGGAATAATAAAAGATCATGGTTGGAGGAGAAAAGACAGTCAAGTAACATGACAGATACCTAAAAGATAATGCACATGGGTGATGATAGGGCCATGTACAATGAATTGTGGTCACACAATATGCCCAGAGGGACTTAGGGAAAGTGACTCAGAGGTTGATGTTTGGATTAGGCCCTCAAGGATGAATGGGACTTTATTAATGAAGAAGGAGAAAAGAATGTTCCAGGGTGAAGGAACAGTGCACAGGAAGGGCTGCTAGAATGTTCATGAAATGGAGAGTGGCTCAGTGTGGCTAGAGAATTGAGGGGGATGGCAGGAAATAAGGTCAGAAAGCTGGACTGGGGCCATGTTTGGAAATTCCTTTGTCTAAGAAGTGTGGACTTTATTTGGGACTTTTAGTTTGTGGGTGATGCAAGTATGCATTAGAACAATGTTTCTTAACATGTGGCCCCAGGACCCAGAAGTTGTTTGAAATGCAAATTCTCAGCCCAGTCCTACCAAGCCAGAAATTGGGGTGGGCCCAGAAATCCTTTTTAATAAGCACTCCAGGTGTTTTGGAGGCTTGCTAAAGTTTTAGCTGTCACAGTTTGAAGTGAGGGACTCATGCTGGGAAGTTTCTGAAGAGCCCCAGGAAAATCAGGGTAGGGAGGGTAAGGAAAAGGGTAAGGAAAGATTAGGAATTTTTACCACTCACCTGGCTCTGCAGCAACCACATCAATGCAGCCAGAGCAGAGGCAGAGTAGATATTCATTCATTCACTTCTTCACTCATTTACTCAACAATCATTTCTTGGTGCTGACTCTGAGAGGGTATTGAACTGGGTCTTGGAAATAAAGTGCTGGCAAAGAGGATGTTGTTCCCTGTGAGGGACTCACATCTATAGGCATCAGCCCTTTTCTGGTTGGAGCAAGATTCCAAGTGCTTTCTAGTCTCTTTCTCTTTTTCTTTAAAAGTAATGAACAATCATTATCAATTAACAATCATTGATCAATTTCAGTATCATCAAGGTTGAGGATGATGATAATCACTATTATTGATAGAACACTTATTATGCGCTAGACCCTGTTCAGTGATTGAATCCTGAATCTCAACAGCTCCATGACTTAGGTCCTATAATTATCCACTTTTTACCAGTAAGTAATTTGAGGCACATAGAGGATAAGCATCCTGCCTATTTTCCTGTAAACCTGAAAGTACAGAACTGGGATTCGAATCCAGCCCATCACCATGCTGATGACATCTTTCAACCCGCTGGTTTGGCAGAATATTGGGGATTCCAGGAGAAATTAGGCAATCATTACATTGTGAGAGGAGATTTTTGGAGGGTAACAAGGTGAAAACAACTTCATTCTTTTCTCTGTCACCTTCTTGAACCTGCTCTATGGAACTGTTTCCTTTTTGTTCCTTGGTGTTCTAGTCACCTATTGCTATTAAAAGGTTTTCTGGCTATTTGGTGTCACAAAGATGATCTCTCTTCAGTAATAACACTTTACAATCATAAGTGTCAGAATTCTATATTTCACTTAAGATTCTCCCTCAAGACACAGCTATATCAAACCCTGGGGTGTGGGGAATAGGGCATGTTGACTTCCTCTGGGTTTCCTCACTCTGCTCCTCCCACTCCTGACACCTGCTGCTTTCTCCAGGACCCCAGCAGCTCACTAGGAGAAAGAGTAGGAGGACAGGTCAGGGACAGGAAAGGTCCTGCTTGACTGGCACCAATGTCATTTGCTAGTGGTTTCTGCTGACCCTGGTGGAGGGCTTAAGCCAACTCCAGGCTTGGGGGATTTCAAAGAAGATTCTTTACTTGTGGGTTCTCTGGAGAGCTATATTGGGAACATCTGACTGTACTACTTGGACATACCTTAGAAACATGTTCTCCATGGCTGTTTGTTTTCTCCCCCAGCTTTGAGGAATTCAGGGTCCTTCCTTGACTGAGGTCACCAAATATCACTTCAATCCAGTTCTCTTTTCTGAGTGGTCATTTTTTTCACTTGGAACACTTATGTAGCCTTTGTCCCCAGATACATTGGGACTACATTGGTCTGTCTGTACCTGGCCTCTCTTCAGTGGATCTGGCCACTGGCTATTGCCTCTCTGCTTTTCCAGTATGTATTGGATTTGTCCCCTGTGTTTGCTGTGTTCGGTAGACTCTATGAACCCATATCTAGCTCTCCAAGTGGGTTTCTTGAAAAACCCTCTTACTTGACTTGAGGTAATAGGAATACATGCCTCCTTTCCCCGTGGGGGTATGGAGGTAACATAATATAACTCTCTAACAACTTTTTTCAAAAAAAAAAAAAAGCTTCAATTTCCAGTTCAATTTCCTAACACCAATCCTTTTTTTTAATAGTTTAAATTTTTATTTTTTATTTTTATTTTTTTATTTTTACAGACTTCATTTTGGTTTATTATACACATGTGGGGTACAAATTTTCATTTCTGTGGTTGTGCATGATGTACATTCATATCATTCTTGTTAATCACACATGTACATAGGATAATGATGTCTGCCTCATTCCACCATTTTTCATGCCCCACCTCCTCCCCCTCTCATTTCCCTCTACATAATCTAAAGATCCTCCATTCCTCTCTCACCCTTCCCCCAACCAGATTCTAACTCCAATCCTTTTATATCATAGAGACATGTGAGGGCTAAGGGTAATAAAACTGGACTAGCCATGTCCTTTGGATGGTTTTAATTAATGCTTAGATAGAAAAAGTTCCCTGAAAACATCCTCATTAGTGGTATTATAAATTATTCATTTCTTTTGATTCTCTCAAGAGCTTCCTTTCCACACCCTTCACTCCCAAAGACTTGAGAGCTTTTTATTTGCATTTAAGGAACTAATGAAGAATTTGAGTTGCATAGGCCAAGCTTTTTACTTGTTGTTTTAAATTATAGGTAATAATTCTTTAAAGATAATAAATCTTTAAAGTTTAGGGTTTTAACATAAGGGAGATGGAGAAATACCTTATCAAGGTCACCCTACTTGCCGTGGGTCAGAGGTCGAATAATACACTCTTTAGATTCACTGATATTCTTAAATTTGTTTTTTTTATGTTCCTCCCCTGACCCTGCCTCTCAGACAAACCTGTGTAGCCACAATAGCAGGATTTACATAACATTTCCTGAGTGAGAGAGAAAAGGAAAGTGAGCCACATAGTATACATTTTTGAAGGGAAAAATAGAGAAGGGAAAAGGGAAAGAGATTTACCATATGTTGTTGGAAACTTGATTTAAAGTTTCCTGAGCAGTTGGAAGTAGAGACGAGGAATCGTAGCAATTTTTTATTCAAACTCCTACTGAACTGTGCAAGTTCTAAATATGGAATTTGCAAGAAAACCTTCAGAAGGATTAAGATACCTACATTTTTATACCCTGAGGCTTGCTGAAGAAATATGAACAGTCTAGAAAAGAGAATGCACTCCATTTTGAAGTAGATTATTTATTGCTGATGTGTAGCCAAGCATTAGTGTTGATTAAACAACAAATTAATTTAGCAAATACTTACTGACCATGTAATATGTGCCTTACACTGTATTACGGGGTTGTGGATACAATAATGAATAAGAGATACATCTCTCCACCCTCAGAGAATTATAATTTGGTATCAGGAGTCAGATAAGTAAAACGGCAGTTATGATGTGTTGTGCTAAGGGTTATTAAGGAGAGGTCCAGAAAATGATAGGACCAGATAAGTGGTGCCTAATTTGGACTGGAGTCTTGTAGTAGTGCCAAGAAGGCATCTTGAAGGAGATGACATTTGCTCCAAGCTCTGCAGGGTGACCAAGTGTTAGTCATATGTATAAGAGAGATGAATATTCTAATAATACACAAAATGTAAATAAAACGTAAAATAATAATTAAAATGAAAATAAAGGAGGCCAATTTGAGATGCGGAATTCTTTAATCTCCAGAATATACCAAATACTCAAATGCAAGCAAGTCTTTTTTAAATGTATTTAAGGATGATGAAGATAGAGAACAAAGAACTGGACTGGTGCCCAGTATCCCTAAAGATGGCATGACAGACACACTGTGTTTGCACATGTTGCCATTTGTCTCTGATCGTAGCTACTCTAATGAAGACAAGCGTGTCCCAAGTCCCTCCAGGGGATGGGTTCTGTTGCTAGCAGCATGCCAACCCAACAGATGTGATCCAAGGCTTCAGAGCAGGGAGGGAGTCAAAGTGGAAAACAACAACAACAACAACAACAACAGCAACAAAACAAAAACCTCTGAAAACTCTCCACAGTCCCCTCAAGGAAGGGTGGGTGGTGTGTGCATGCTTATTTGTCCTATGGTCCTTGATGACTTTAGCTTATGAAGACAAATATACATCAGTAGAGTTGTTGAGAAACACCTAGCCCTTTATCCTTCCAGAATATTAAGAATTCCAACCAGGCATGGTGGCGCAAGCCTGTAATCCCAACAACTGGGGAGGCTGAGGCAGGAGGATCACGAGTTCAAAGTCAGCCTCAGCAACTTAGTGAGGCACTTAGCAACTCAGTGACACCCTGTCTCTAAATAAAATACAAAAAAGGACTGGAAATGGGGCCCAGTGGTTAAGTGCCCCTGGGTTCAATCCCTGGTACTTAAAAAAAAAAAAAAAAAAGAATTGCAGTGACCCCCCTCTGCCCCCTTCCTCACCCCCGGCATTTCAGACATTTATGAGTCACATGGTAAGTGCTCAGTGTTCACTAAATCAATTAATTAACAGGCAAGTTTGCTCAAAAGTAGAAGGATAATTATAGGTTTGATGGCATTCAGGGCCTGCTTTTCTTCCTGTGTTCCTGTGGCTTCCCTTTATCCTCTGCCCAGCTCTCTCTGCTTGGCTAAATCAGCACTGGCTTATCCTTAATGGCTGACCACAAATGTCAGCTCCACAGACACCCTCTGCAGAGTGAAAAACTCCCTCTTTCAGGCTGTTGCAGCCCTCGTCCATGCCATGATCTTTACCAACCATGCTGTACTGGAATGATTTGTTGGCATGATTGTTACCCCCATTCTGGACTCCTTTATTTCCATTCCCAAGATGCCTAGCATGGGGCTTTCAGAGGAAGTGTTAATAGGCGTGTTTTGAGTGAAGAAATTCTATGCCCATGTGTCTGTGACTAAAACACCTGACAGAGGAAGAAAAGTTTCTTTTGGCTCATGGTTTCAGAGGTTTAGTCAACAGTTGGTTGACTCTATTGCTCTGGGCCCAAGTTGAGGTAGAAAATCATGGTGGAAGGGTAAGGCAAAGGAGCACTACTCTGCTCATGGTGGCCAGGAAACAGAGAGGAAGAGGGGAAGGGACCACAGGGAAGATGAATCCTTCCAGGGTATGCCCTTAGTGACCTACCTCCTGCCTGCTGACAATGACCACTCGGTCCAACTAGTTCAACTAGGATGAACTGATTAGGTTACTCCTCTGAATATTCCTGCTTCAACACAGGAGGATTTGGGGGACACCTCATATCCAAATCATAACAGTCCACATATCAAGTACTAATTGTACACAGTGTTCCCCTCCAGCACACTTGCAATCTTATTTCTAATAGATTTTCCGATTCAACTGCCAGCTTTTAAGATCCTCTTTTCACTTTAAGGGCCAGTTAGAGCTCACATTGGCCAGCACCTTTGAGTACCTTGGCAGGGGTGCTTGGCACTGTCTCCCGTGCTGCCTTTCCATTGGAGGAACTGGAATAAAGGGCTGTGGCATCATCAGCTGTTAGATCCAAAGATGCTCACTTTCTCCGTAATTTGAGAGCTTTGAGTTGAGGACTTGACACAGCCAACTAAAGAGCACCTCTGCAGCATAGAGGAGGCTCCTAAATCCTGCCCAGGACTTGCTTTCCTTTTCTCTAGAGGAAGAAGAATCCTTGTGAAAAAGAAAGGCAGTTGCTAGCCTGACCGGAGGCCTTTTAGAGACTCCTGGGATATTAAAAAGTGGTGAAATGCCAGGCATTTCCTTGCTGCTTTTAATGTATAAAATTCTGGTGTGATTGTGTTGTTATTAAAGATTTGTTTTACAAAACAATAACTTCACAGTAGAGTGGTTAAGTCTGGAGCCCACACAACCTGTATTCAAATCCCGATCCATCCCTTATTAGCAGTGTGATCTTGGGCACACTGATCTTTTTTGAACCTCAGTTTTTAATATATAAAATGTGCATTGTAGTACCTCTTCATAGTGTTTTTGTGAGGATTAAATATGTCTTGGAAGAGTATCCAGACTTTTACAACAGTAAGCACTATAGAAGAGTTAGTTATTATTGTTCTACTTGTTGTGTTAACATACTCCAAACACTGCCTTCTTATAATAGTGTGTTAACTTGAGTTTTATCTTGAGTGCTGTAGGTATGGCTCAGTGGTACAGCATCTTGCCTAGCATGTGTGAGGCCCCGAGTTCAATCCCCAGTACTGTAAAAAGAAAAAAAGAAGTTTTATCTTCAATGTCATTCTCTTTTGCTTTTGTCAGGGTATCTTGGTGACTGAATATATAATTTCTTCTGCAGATAATTTCAAAATGTTAAAGGTCTTTTGAAAACAGAGGCCTGGGTGAGACAGTGCCTTGACACCCTTCATGAAATGGAATGACTGCCCCTGCTTTTGAGAGTGGTATGTGTTCCACTTGTAAGCTTTGACCCAAGGGTGAGTGCCCTACCAGCTCCCAGTGGCACACACTCAGTTTCAGGGCTAGATCTGTACCTGAACTTCCATGATGACCATTCAGGGACTGAGAGTGAGATGGTGAGGGCAGCCCCCCAGCAAGAGACACAGACACACAAGTTGCTGGAATCCATCAATCAATTGTTTGGCAGACCACAAGGGCATAGCTCTTTCTTCTCCTTAAATATCAGATTCTGTTTCTCCCTGGCTAAAGTTAAAAGTGATAGTGTTTCCAGTTGGCATGGCACAAGTTCTACATTGCTAATAGGCTCCCTGGCACAATGCAAAGAGCCCGTGTGCCAGTACTTGCAGTACCCATGGAGGACTGTGCTAATCTCTTTACCTAAATATAGTTGTGACTGTCACCATCCAACCTGTGGGTGGTATGCAGTTGCCACCTGCATACCTTACAGAATTCACGTGTCATCTAATACCTTCCTGCTGCTGCCTTAGCAAGAACTTGCATGAGTGGCATTAAAGTGGCACGGAAGCTAAGTGAATGGGAGCCAGGGCACAGGCAGGGCATCCTGACCTCAGGTCACACTGAGCTTCATGGTGCCCTTGGCTCCTACCTGCTCCTCCCCAACCTGAATTGGAGCTTGGATGCTAGCACCAATGCCATAATGTTAGAGGCCTGCTCTGCATCCTGCCAAATCTTGGCCACATTCCAGTGCCATCAATTATCTCTTGCCTAGCAGCAGTGAGGTGGCAGTCACAACAAAGAGGCATGGGGGTGGCTGCTCTGTGCTTCTGGGCTTGTACCACTGGGGAGCATGACTGCAAAATCCCTGCTACTCTTCACCCAGCATCAGCATCAGGGGAAGTGGCACCTTTGTGGCTTAGAGGCATGAAGTGCAAATCAGGAGTTTATTTTCAGCAAGATTCCAAATCATTACGATGACTGCAAGGAGACTTTACTAAAGCCTCTGGGCCACTGGTGTGCATCATTAGCTGCACTTACCTCACACCTAGGGGGTATGGGCACCTGGTGGGGCTGGGTGTAGGATGCCCAATGATTGAGTTATTATTTCTAGGGCAATTATTTTCCTGGTTTTCTTCAAGCAAGAAGAAATTACTGATGTTAGTGTCATATTTGAGTGCTCTACTTTTTAAATGTGTTTTGCCTAGAGCAGGCGATGAGCCTCACCTGCCACCAGGTGAGGAGGAAAGGGTGATCAGGGATGACTATAGTCAACACTGTGGGTCTCTAGGTTGGTGCGGTCAGGGCATTTGGCCTTCAAAGTTTCAAATTTCTATCTGGGGAGGGCAACATTTACCATTTATATTGTGAATACTGAGAAAGACTTAATATTTTTTTCCATCTAGTACTTTCACTCTGTTCATGAGAAATTCCCTAAAGATTTGGCTTTTTAACTATGTTTTTTGAATCAGAGGAACATTTCTTTCCGTAGGAAATCTTATGCTGTACACTAGTATAAAAAACTGGAACAACACCAATAATAACAACAGCAGGAAATCCTGCCTGTTGATAAGTGCAAGTGGTTCCAATTCTTATTTCCCAGGTCCCTGGGAAGTAGCTCAGCAGGTTTCTGCACACTCTCTTCAGTTTGATTCCAGTCATCTTCCTCATGCTCAAAGCCCCCAATTTGATCTTTCACAAGGACAATGGGATGTGATCAGGGCGCCTGAGCGTTTTATTCTCCACGATTCAGGTAGTGTGCAGGGAGGTCTGAACTCCTCTCTTCACTGAATTTGGTCATTGCTACTCCTTGGCAAAAATTAGTAACTTGAATCATTTGTCATTAAAACATTATGAACTAACTGCATACCTTCTATATGTTGTTAGCATCTCTAATGGAGCTCATGGATTATGTTCTTAAGTGGGAAGATGGAATACATAAGGAAAACAACAAACTAACAAAGAAGATTTTTTCCTACTACTTATAAGTGTTATGGGGACAACAAAGCCAGGTAATGGACACAATGAGAATGACATGTCTGATAGACATGGAGGCTGGAGAGTAGTGCTTTAGATTGGGGACTCAGGGAAAGGTCTCACCAACAACTGACATTAAGCTGCGACCTGATCAATGTGAAGTTACCTAGCCAGGAGAAAGCCCACAGGAAGAGTATTCTCTGCAGAGAATAGCCTGTGATACTATGAGGTATCAATTTCTCCATACTTTCATTCTGCACGCGTATGGAGCCCTAGACCTCTGTGTTGAAAGGGAATCACCAGGGCAAATAAAGAAATCATTAAGTGCAGGCGAAGCTTGTCCTTTGTCTATGTGAAGTTTCTCACAGACTAGGATAGTACTGGTCTCTGCAGCTGCTGGAACAAGAGACAAATGGGGCTGAGAGGATGTGAAATGGCCCTAAGATGTATCTGATGCACATTCATTCATTCAACAGTTATTTCAGACCTGCTATTTGCCAGGTAAGGTGAGAAGATAATGATCTGGCAGTGACCAATACAAACCCTACTCTGAAGAAAACTGCTATTTGGGGATTGTCGTGAACTTAAAAGGAGAGCAGGTCTTTTAAAATAAGGGCTCGGGGCTGGGGTTGGGGCTCAGTGGTAGAGCACTTGCCTGATATGTGTGACACCCTGGGTTCAATCCTCAGGACTGCAAATAAAAAAAAATAAAATAAATAAGTAAATAAATAAATAAATAAATAAAATGTCCACCAACAAGAAAAGAATGGAGGAAGTATGGATGGTGTAGAAGAAAATGGGACCAGAGGGGTTTGGGGAAGGAAAGATAGTAGACTGAGATGGGCAGTATTACCCTACGTATATGTAAGATTATATGAATTGTGTGAATCTACATTGTGAAAAAAAAAGATAAATTCCTGCTATGTAATTATATAAAAATGGGTTCTACTGACATGTATAATTAAAAAGAACCAATAAAAAAAATAAAAAAAATGTCCATCAACAACCCTCCCAAAAAAATAAATAAAAAATAAGGGATCAATAGTTGTTAGTTGATAATTTTATTTTGTGTCTGTATTAAAATACATCTGGGCCAGCTTCCAGATACCTCTGTTAGTGACATGCTTACAAGCCAGGACACAAAGTGATTTCATCATTTAAATACAAATGTAAATTTAATATGTACTTATTAGAAATGCAGCATTAAATCTGATGATTTATGCTAAATAAATCAAGTTAAATCCTTAGAGTCCTGAAAGGAATGAATGACAAAAAGAATAGAAATACCTGAATAGGTAGAAAAGCTGTCAGGGAGTTGAATTTTAGGAGAACTGGCTTTAAGTGATGTGACCTTGTTTCCCTAGAAAACAAAGCGATGGGAACATAGCTGACCCTAACATTTTTACTAATTAATTGAATCTTGCCAGGGTAAGAGTGTGAATTCAAGTAAAAATTCACAGCTTTTGCTAACTTTGTGGAGTCATATGTGTGTCCCACTCTATCCTTCTGTTGTATGACCCAGATTCTACCTGTGGGGATACATCCAAGAAAGAACATGGTTTATGAAGTTATCCAGATCTGGATTCAAATCCTGGCTTCACCATTTTCTAGCATTGTGACATTGGGTTAGAAATAACGAGGTGCTGCAAGAAATGAAACACGTGGTCAGAAGTGGGTCAGCAAGACACAATTGTACTTCTGCAGAAGGTGCATTCCTAAAGGGAATCCAGCAAGCATGCACACTGAGGTGGACAGTCCACCAATATTTATCCCTAACGAGATACTGCCACTCATATCTGATAGGAAGACCTTGGAGGTACAATCTATGCAATTAGCTTATTAAAAATGGGGGACAGGCATGGAAAAGGACTACAGCCGTGATTGGATACTTGTTAGGGAATTAACAATGGCGCCACTCTGGTCATATAATTCCCTAAATTTAAGATGGCTCCATTCCAATCACGTGATTCCCAAATTTTAAGATGACTCCACTTTGACCACTGGTTCCCTAACTTAAGATGGTTCCATTATACATGTGAAACTTAAGTTATAGTATTCAGGTCTGTGTTGCATTACAGGTTTAACTCTGATAGAAAAGAAAACATAAATATTACATAAATTACTTAATCTCTTAAATTTCCTCATTTATACATGGGGGTTGTTGTAAGGAAGGAGATACACACTTAACATAAAGCCTGATAAAGATAGTGCTCAAGAATTAGTAGCTATTATTATAGCTTAATTTTGTGTTAAAAAGGTACAATTCATCTGTTAGCTTTCTTTCCCAGGGATTTCTACCTGTGACAAGTTCAAAGTCAGGGATGAATAGTTGGTAATGTTGTTATAGTTTATATATGAGGTGTTCCCCTGAAGCTCTCATGAGAAAATGTGTGAATAAATATTCACAGAGGTGAAATTATTTAGATTATGAGAGTTCTAATCTGATTGGTGAATTGATCCAATGATATGAGTTAACTGGATTGTAACTATAGACAGAGTGTGACTGAATGAAGTAGGTCACTGGGGGCATGCCTGTGGGGTTTATATTTTGTCCTTGGTGAGTCTCAGAGCTCTTTCTCTGCTTCCTGGTTGCCATTTCCTGAACTGCCTTCCTCTGCCACACCCTTTCACCATGATATTTTTCCTTACTTGGGGCCCATACCTATGGATGGAGTCCATGGATGAACCTCCGAAACAGTGAGCTAAAATAAACTTTTCCTCTTCTAAGTTGTTCTTGTAGGTTATTTTGGTCACTGTGATGAAAGGCTGACTCAAACAAACATGAATTAGTTAAAAAGTTCAGTCACAATTGGTGGACCAACATTGGCTTAAATTCAAAGTTTCTCTTTCTTTAAAATCAGAAAGTATGATTTACTCCAAGAAATCCCCAGAACTGGTTCCTGTTCTAGTGTATGGCATTTATTTCCAAGGTTAACTTATGGTCCAAAATGGTTGCTCTAATTACTGCCATCTGGCATTCCAGCCAATGGGAAGGAGTAAGGAGGTTGTGAAGGGCAAAGGACAATACCAGCTATTTCTTAAAGACGGTGCTGCATGAATTTGTTTACTTTTCATTTACTAATATGTAGTACTATGGTCTTCCCCTAGATTCAAGGGAAAATGTAGATTATTCTGGGTAGCTGTATTCCCAGCTTAAATTTTCATTACTACAAAAGATGTCTACTAAGGGCCAATTGTCAGTCTCTGTTATAGTGAGCAACTTTTCAGGACACCCAGAGTGGGGAATTTGGGTTGGATGGCACAAGGGAAAATAATTATTTAAAGTAGTTGGTATCCAATAAGCCTGTTTTTGATCTTACCAAAGAAAATATCTCGAATTACTCTGTCCAATAAGGTAGCCACTAACCCCGTGACTATTGAGCATTTGGAATGTGACTATTCCAAACAGAGATGTGCTGTAAGTATAATATACATACTGGATTTCGAAGACTTGGTATGCAAAAAGAATGTCAAACACCTTATTAATAATTTTTACGGTGCATACATGTTGAAATGTTAATTTTTTGCATGTATTGAATTAAGTAAATGATATTGTTAGAATCAACTTCACCTTTTTCTTTTTGCTTATTAAATTTAAAATTATTACCCATGGCTTGCATTTTATTTCTGTTAGAACACATTGACCTAGAATGTCCCAAATCTAATAGAACTTGTCTCTGTAGAAAGGAGTTTCTATATAGTCCTGAGAGGGATCGTTCCCTGAGTGAATTATTCAATGAATGATGAATTCTCTAACATGGGACTCAAAAAGCAAGATTTTGGTCTCATACCTGGAAGTCCTGCTAGAGGGAGGTGTTTCTGTGTCCCTTCAGGGGACAGATCTCAATGTTGAGCATCCAAGTGAGCTCAACTTCCAGGCATTACTTGTTCAGTGAATCATTTTAGGGTTCCATTTTAGGACTACTTCTAGTTTTTCTATGAATATTTTCCACAAAAATAAGAAATTGACTAGTAAGTCAAATGATATGCCTGGGAGGAGTGACAGGTCTGAACTTAAAAAACTGGAATGCTAATGATAAGGAAATGCATTTGCTACCCCAAAGTTTGTGTATTTTTATTTTTCTTCCTGTCAAGAGTTCCTAATTTTCTTGACCAGCAGTTCTCAAAGTATGGGTTGTGGACCCTGCAGCGTCACTGTCACCTGGGAAGTTGTTATAAATGCAGATTCATAGGTCCCACTCCAGATCTAAGGAATCAAACACTGCGGGGTTGGGGTCCAGCTAGGGTGTTTTAATAAGTCTCCAGATGATTCTTCTATGAGCCAAAGTTTGAGGATCATCGGTTTAATGCTATAGTTTTCTTGCCAAATAGATCTTCACCCCCATAAAATGCATCCAGTAGTATTTTTTAATTAAAAAAATCATCCTATTAATGCTATATGTCATGAAAGGGAAAGTATGTAAGAATTGTTACCTCTTGGTTGTAAATGTGATATCACATATCTTTCTGTTTTTTGAGAAAAATTTGGTAAGAAAATGAGAGCTCATTCGAAAAGTATGAGGCTGGAGGCTGTTGTTGGGGTGAATCTCCCTTGCTGGCCTCACTGCTAAGCTCCTCTCCTAAATTTACTGCAGTTCCTCCCAGAAGTGGCTAGGGCTGGGAGCAGTCAATCTGCTCAGGTTCCACCTGCTGGCTCTAGTGGCCACCTGGACTACCTGTCTGCTCCCATGAAGCTTCTGTTCCCTATTTCTCTCCTTTCCAGCCTGATTCCCTCCCACCTGAGTGGCATTCTTTACTGTCCTGAACAGCTGTTCTTCCTTAATTTTAGTCAGTGTGAACAGTCTTGCTCTGTAAGGCCATTCCCAACTCTTAAGCCTTTAAATTGTTCTCTGGGCCATCCAAGCCCAGTTTTCTTCCAAGGCAAAGACTCACAGACCCACTCCTAAAATATGATGCATAATGACAGGTTCATCCAGCAGCAGGGGGGAAATGTTTGGCTCCATCCATCACTAAACAAATGTGTGGGTACCTGCAGAGATACCTGCTGACAGTGGCCAACTTCTTGTTTGCTGACCAATACCTCAACTCCCCCACCAGGGTCTGAATTAGCCCTAAAACTCAGAGAACAGCTGAGTTTCTTTTTCTTTTAGTTAAAGAAAAAGAATTGTTTTCTCACCATCCTGAAGCCTGAAGCCTGAAGCCTGGAACTCTAAGATCCAGGTGCCATCAGGGTTGGTTTCTGGTGAGACCCCTCTTGTAGGCTTGAAGACAGATGGCTGTCTTGCTGTGTCCTCAAACAGCCTTTCCTGTGTGCACACTGGCAGGGGGAGCTTGCATTCCAGTGTCTTTTCCTTATCTTTCTTTTAATCATTTATTTTTTAAATTGAGAAAATTTGCATATTACATATTTATTTTTCATATTATATATTTATCACTTACAGTTTGATTTTTGAAATATGAAGTGGCTAAGTTGAACTAGTTACCATATGTATTATCCCACATATTTGTTTTTGTGGTGAGAACACTTGAAATTTATTCTTAGTTATTTTCAAGAATACATTATTATTAATTATAGCTACCAGGTTGTACAATAAATAGATCTCTGAATTTATTCCTCCTATCTAACTGAAACTTTATGTCATTTGACCAGTTTCTCCCCATACCCCCTTGAGTTTCTTGACCTGCTGATGGAAAGTCATGTCTGAGATCCTGCCCACCTGTCAGCAGGTCTTCTGGCCCTTTGGGGCAGGGATTAGGTGGGGTAGGAGGGGTACGGATGGGAGATCAGTGGATCTGAAAACTGATGCCCTGCCCTTTTCATATCTTACATGGACAAGCATCAACGACATGTATGTCATCTTATAGTTTATAAAACACCTTCAGATTTCATAATTTACAAAGCATCTCAACCATTCTGAGAGGGAAGCAGAGTTATCACCATTGTTTTAGAGATGAAATAACTGAGATCTGGAAGGTTGTCATCTTTCTTCGGGTGGCTCAAACAATAAAAAGCAAAGTTAGGGTTATATCCATTTAGGTTTTATGTCACGTTGACCTTTAGTTTACCAAATGCCCCTCGTTAAGTGGATACAATTTCACACTAATAAAGTCTAAGGGACATCTTGATGGCTTTGTTCAGTGAAGATCTGACATAGTAATGCATTTATGGAAATCACATTTGTATTGAGTTTACAAATAGTGGTCACATTCCTTACTTTTGCTAATTTCTGTAATGACTGTATGTGGAAGCCTTTATTATTCTTGTTTCACAGATGACAAGACTTAGACTCAGGTTGGATGAATAACTTGTTCAAGGTTACATGAGTGTCATAGCAGATTGTCACTAGTTCTTCTCACAATAGAACCTCTGTCTATTATGTGCACCTCCTCTCTGCTATAACTAGAAAGAAGATGAGCCCAATAAGGCAGGTTTGCCCCAGCTTTTCTGTTTAGAAACAGAGATACTTATGTTTCTTCTTTACCCTTCCATGAACTCTCCTAAGATCTAGAGGTGAGAGCAAATGCCTCAGTTGATACTTCTTTCTGAGGCTGGGAAACAGGCTGAGCAACAGCGGCAACATGGGAAAGATGCATGCAGAGTAGTGCTTTTGGTTTCTTCCAGACTTTGCAAGTTTTTCATGTGGGATATCTCCTTTTTAAAAAAAAAAAATAAATTATTTATTTATGTATTTTTAGGTACCAGGGATTTAACCCAGGGGTTCTTAACTACTGAGCCACATCCCCAGTCCTTTTTAAATATTTTATTTTGAGACAGGGTCTCTCTGAGTCGCTCAGGGCCTCACTAAGTTGGTGAGGCTGGTTTTGAACTCATGATCCTCCTGACTCAGCTTCCCAAGCCGCTGGGATTGCAGGAGTGAGTCCCCGTGCCAGCTTTAACTTCATTCTTAGCAAACATATAAAACACAAAGATTGCACATATTAACAGTGTACCTCATGATGTTTCAATCCATGTATACTTTGTATAATGTCTAAATCAAGTTAAATATCTCCTCAAACAGTTACCATTCCTTTATGGTGAAAATATTCAAAAGCCTTTCTTCCAGCTTTTTGAAATAATAATTTGGGGGTGTTCCCTTTTGATGGGTGTTTTAGGTGGACCTTTGGGTAGGAAGTCATTGAAAGAACTCTGACCACTAGATCTTTTGCTTTATTCTTTATGCATAATTTTCTATCCATCTAAGGTTTGGCTTTCCTGTTAGCAACACTGACTCTAATTAAATTTCATCTAGTGAAACACTGACCTGGATAAGACTATTTTGAATTCAAATTTCATTCTTTAAGGGCCAGCCATCTCTTCCCTATTGCAAATTTCATGTAGTAGTAAGAGTCACAACTCTTCTGAAAATAGACATCAATTGTTAAACTGGTTCTTAAAAATTCTCTGTCAGGGATTCCCATTGTCAGAAGGTTCTAGAACCTTCAACCAGCATTGGCATCATCTGGGAGCCTATTAGAAATGTAGATGCAGGCTCTGTTTCAGGAATTCTGAATCAGCATCTGCATTTAATAAGATCCCTGCATTTGTGCGCTTGTTAACATTTGGGAAGCACTAGTGTTCTTTTAGTAATACAGTCGGCCCTCCACATCCATGGATCCAATCAACTTTAGATTAAAATAAATCTAAAAATTATTATTAGTAATAAATATAAACATATTTGTTATATTAATATATATTTATTAGTAATATAAAATTAATATTATTAATTTATTGAATAATATTTAAAAAATCTCCACCAAACATGGACAGGTTTTTTTCTTGTCATTATTTTCTACACTGGCAGCATAACAACAATTTACATATCATTTATATAATATAAACCCACACATTTCCATGGTTCACTTCTTACATCATTCAGCTCTTTCCAATCACCACCTCCTTGGAGACACCTTCACTAATTAGTCATAAAACATTCTTCCAACCTCTTTATAGCCTTTTATCCAATTTTACTTTTCTTCATAGCACTCATCTTCATCTCTACTTGAATACTGTATTGTGACTGAATTATGGGTCTTGACAGAGGCAATGACTCTTTTGGGAACTCTCGGAGCAAAGGTGCCTATGGAGGCTGCCCAGTTGCTATGGTGATGACTTGTTCAGTAGGAGGTTCTGTGCCAGCCATGGACCTATTCGGTTCTTGACCTTGACGTTCAGACGCCAGCAGCTGGGGGTTGAAAGTTATGGGTGCAAGCTGATCATCATCATTGGGCTGCTCATACTCATGACCTTGGTTCTTTTTACTTTGAAGAAACTTTCTCACAATAAATCCTTTTGATGTTTAAACCTTCATAGTAAACGTGCTGAGGTTGTTTGTGGTTACTGTCTCCCCACCAATGTTTTCAGTGATCCACTGAGTCCCAGCTTGCTCTATTTGCAGGGCTGTTTGTCTTTTCTCCATCCCCTCATCACCTGCCCCCATCTGGTTACCTGAATAACTGGCCTTGCAGGTTGCAGTACTCTATCTTAAAAATTGTGTTTGTTTTTTCTTCCCCTTCCTCACTAGAACAATGTCTTTGAGGAAGGGACTCTGTCCACTTTAGTCTCCATTCTATCTCTAGTAATTACAAAGATGACTGATGCATAGTAAAGATTTGCTGAGTGGATGAATAAGAAGAGAACCATGTCTGAGCATCTGTCCAGTCATAGCCTTGGGCATGCGGGGGTGGCTTCGGAAACCCGGCTTTGAAGACAATGTAGTAGTTGTTCAGGCAACTCACCTCTACCTGGAACACAGCCCCAAGCTTAGGGTTAAGAAACTACTATTAGCTTATAACCAATGAATGTTCAAGCACACATAAATAAAACAGGTAACAAGGCAGTTTTTATACACCTGATCAGACATTCAGTTACTATTGTTCAATAGATTTGAGGCAGAAGATATAGCTAATAACTTCTTACCATGAAAGAAAAAAGTCTGCAAGTGGTTTGTTGCCAAGAAAAGTAAATCAATTGCAATTCAGCATTTGGAAAGTGTCCATCTAAGCAAACCAGGACTTTCATTGATTTTCTTTTCTTTAGTTTTTTTTTAATTAAAGTATTTTTTAGAGCAAGATTTTTTTTAGAAGAATTGCACAAAATTAAAGAGAGCTCCCATGTACTTGCCCCTCAGTTCTGCATTGTTTTGTTATATTTGTTACCACTGATGAACCAATGGTGATATATTATTATAAACTAAAATCCAGGGTTTACATTATGGTTTACTCCTGGTGTGGTAGGGTACTATGGATTTTGCCAAATGACAGTGTAATTCACTGTCCTAAAAATCCCCTGTGCTTCTCACCCTCCTCTCCCAGACCTTGGCAACCACTGATCTTTTTATTGTCTCTAGAATTTGACTTTTATTTTATTCATGATAAAGTGATCATTGTAAATGGGGGAGAAATTGAAAAGAGGTAAATTGCAAACAATTAGAGTGGTATATTGTCCTTTTAAATATCCATTGTATGTTTAGTATCTAGGATAGTGACTGGGCACAACTAGGACTAATCTCTTTACATTTAACATATTTCCTTTGTGTAAATACACATATTTACATAAACATCATATATGTGTATATATACTTATATATATATGGTCTCATGTGTGTAAAGGTTAATCCATATATGCTAAATTTATTACGTTTAATATAGTTCAGAATGCTGCTATGAGCTTCTATATACCCTTCTTTAAATCTTGAACATAAAAAAATCGAGCAATTACAGTTATACTCAAGGTACTTCTGAACTTACAATAGAGATTTATTATCTAACAATAACAATATTTAATAACATGTTTGTCGTTTGCAGAAAAATTTCTCATTTAAATGATCTTACCCTCAAAACTACCTTCTGAATTATTATTAACTTAGCTTTACTGTGAGTTTAAGTGACTTGTTCTGGATCCAGGTCTGTTTTTGCATCTGCTGATGCCTTTCCTGCACCATTGTCCTGTGGTTCATACTGAGTTCATGGCTAATCAAAAGTTCTTTTTTCTACCTGTCTCAGTGTTTGCATTCTAACTCATGCTGTTGTTGAATATATATATTATTCTGTCAATAAACATTCATAAGTACTAAATGGTTATGATTCTCCTACAGGCTTTGTTTACATTGATGAGTAAGACATGTTTTATCTTTGGTCCTGTGGGGTCTCCAGTCTGTTCAGTTCATATTTGATTGACTAAGTTATAGTGGTGAGTATTTTTTTTTAGTTCCATTTTACCATCAAGCTATAACTTGTATGAAGATGCACTTTTATATCATTTGTAAAGTTGGGAACCAAATTTTAGGTCCTTGTCTAAGTCTTTGGATCTCTATGTCAAGTCCTTTATTTTCTTTCTTGATGGATTTTAAAAAGACAGTGGAAGATGGAGCTCTCGTTGGGTAAGGTTGCAAAACAAGTTTTGTAGCGGCCTAAGACTTCATCTTGTTCACAGAGATGTCATGAAAGACTTCATTAAATGATTTCCCAAACCCGAAAGTCACTGTGTGACAGTATTTCCTACTATTTAGAATGTATTATACTATCTGAAAATTAGACCTCAGTAAACTGGATTCAGAATTTAGTAAATCTAGTAGTGATGTTGGAATATTAATTGATTCTAACAAAGTGTATTTTAGGAGTGACAGAAAGGCTTATCATTAGAAAACAACAATGTAATTCCCAGAGCAAAAAATTAAACAACAAGAACAATAAAGGGAGTGGGGAGGTGACTCAGTGGTAGAGCTTAGCATGTGTGAGGCCTTGGGTTCAATCAATAAAAGCCAGAAAAAGTTTTGATTCAAACAACAGCCCTTTCTAATTAAAAATTTAATTAAAATATTGACTGGACAAAAGAAAGTCTTACAAAAATATCAGAAAACATGTACTAGAGTAGTCATAACAAAAAGGTGGAACTACCCAAATGTCCATCAACAGGAGAATGGCTAAATAGCTTATGGTTTATTCATACAATGACTATTATATGGTTGTTAAAAGCATGACTCATAACCACATGTAAGAGTATGGATAAATCATAGCAAGAGAATATGTGGAACATGTAAGTTCTCAAGGATCATCTACTACATGATCTCTTTTTATAAAGTAAAAAACAACTAGAAATACTTCTGTTTCTGGCCATCAAATATAACTACATTCAAAGGAAAACATGACATGGAAGGAGAGAAATAGAAAATACAAAAAAGAACCGAGTGGAAGTTCTAGATATGAAAAATATGGCATCTGAAGTTGAAAATTCACTAGATAGGATTAATAGGTTAAACACTGCAGAGGAAAAGATAATTTATTGTATATTTTGTACAAGGTAGAAGTAACAATACAGATAAAAGACAACAATAGCATAAAGGATGGGAGAGGGAAATAGAAACATGCTGTTGAAACATTTTATACATGAGATGGTTAATAGTATTTAAAAGTGTATTGCAAAAGGGGGAAGATGCATATTGTAAATTCTATAACAGCTTCTCAAAAAATAAACAAAAAGAAGCCGGGCGCGGTGGCGCACGCCTGTAATCCCAGCACTTGGGAGGCTGAGGCAGGAGGATCGCGAGTTCAAAGCCAGCCTCAGCAATTTAGCAAGGCCCTAACCAACTCAGTGAGACCCTGTCTCTAAATAAAATACAAAATAGGGCTGGGAATGTGACTCAGTGGTCGAGTGCCCCTGGGTTCAATCCCCAGTACCAAAAAAAAAAAAAAAAAAAAAGGAATATGGGAAATAAACCTTTTTTTTTGAGATAAAATAAATCCCTAAAATAGTCAATTGACCCCAAAGAAGGCAAGAAAGATGCAAGAAAGAACAGGCAAACAGACAAACAGACAATTAATAGCAAGAAGGTAGACTTAAATCCAACCACAGTGGTAATTAATGAAAATGGTCTAAGCACTCCAATTAAAAGGAAGAGACTGTCAGACAAGGATAAAAAAGAGCCACCCACAATTTTATACTCTGTAAAAGTAAAAAGGTAGAAAGTGATAACCATGAAAAATTTTATCTTTAAAAAAAAAAAAAAAAACAACTTGAGTGGGCAGATAGAGCAACTCAGTGGCAGAGCAAGTGCTTAGCATGTCCGAGTCCCTGAGGCCCTGATGTCAATTCCTAGCACACACACCAGAAAAAAAAGTCAAAAATTTTGAGCGCCTTTATCAATATCAGACAAAGGAAATTTCATACAAGGACATAGTGTCTGCAAAAGCCCAGCAAACTCTATACCTAATGGTATGTAGGGACAAATAGGGCCATCTGCTCTTATTCCTATAGGCACAAAGAGAGGCATCTGCTTTTGCCTCTCAATCTTGTGATTCTTTCTCTTTCTAGAAGCTCAGAGAGTGGAATGGTCTGACTATATCCCTTCAAAAAAAGCTTCTTCTCAACAAAGGAAACAATCGGCAATGTGAAGAAAGAGCCTACAGAGTGGGAGAAAATCTTTGCCACACACACATCAGATAGAGCTCTAATCTCCAGACTATATAAAGAACTCAATAAACTTTACCCCAAGAATACAAATAACCCAATCAATAAATGGGCTAAGGAAATGAGCAGACACTTCACCGAAGATCTACAAGCAATCAACAGGTATATGAAAAAATGTTCAACATCTCCTGTAATAAGAGAAATGCAAATCAAAACTACCCTAAGATATCATCTTACCCAAATTAGAATGTCTATTATCAAGAATACAAGCAACAATAGGTGTTGGTGAGGATGTGGGGGAAAAGGGACACTTATACATTGCTGGTGGGGTTGCAAATTGGTGCAGCCACTCTGGATAGCAGTGTGGAGATTCCTTTGAAAACTTGGAATGGATCCACCATTTGACCCTGCTATCCCACTCTTTGGTCTATACCCAAAGGACTTAAAATCAGATTACTACAGTGACACAGTCACATCAATGTTCACAGCTGCTCAATTCACAATAGCTAGATTGTGGAACCAACCTAGATCCCCTTCAATTGATGAATGGATAAAGAAACTGTGGTATATATACACAATGGGATTTTATTCAGTCATAAAGAATAATAAAATTATGACATTTGCAGGTAAGTGGATGGAATTGGAGAAGATCATGTTAAGTGAAATAAGCCAATCCCAAAAACCAAAGGCCAAATGATCTCTCTTATAAGTGGTTAATGACACATAGTGGGGGTTGGGGGAGGCATGGGAAGAATGGAGAAGGGATGGATTGTATAGAGGAAAATGAGGGATGGGGAGGGGGCAGGGAAGGAAAGAGAATGAGACAAACATTATACCCTATATATATGTATAAATATGCAAATTGTATGATTATACTTTGTGTACAACCAGAAAAATGATAGTTGTACTCCATTTGTGTATGATGACCTAAAATTTAAAAAAAAAATGCAGGTGTTGAAATGTAGTGGCCAATGTGATAGGATTATTATAATGTGATAGGCTTATTAAGAGGTGATTAGGCAATGAGGGGTATTTTCTCATGAATGGAACTAAAATCCTTGTAAAAAGGTGCCATACACTATTTGGCTTGCTTACCCTTCTGCCTTCTGCCATGTGTGGACACAGCACCACTCTCCTTCAGGTGATGCAGCAACAAGGTACCATCTTGGAAGCAGCAGGCAGCCCTCATCTGACACCATCTTGCTGGTGCCTTGATCTTAGACTTCTCAGGTTCTAGAATTGTGGGAAAATACATTCCTGGCTTTCATAAATTCCCTAGGTTTGGTATTTTGTTACAGCAGCACAAACAGACTAAGTCGGGGAGTCACTGGATATCTTTGGCATTCATTCACAGGGATGTCTCATTGGATTGCAGTATGACCCAATACATAAACCCTGCATGTGGTGTCTGTCACTCACACCTGGGATGCAATTCTTGCCTCTGATTTTACCTGCCTGCTTCATGCTCCTCTGGCGCTGCTGCCTCTGCTGCCTGCTTCCTGCTCTGGAAACTCTTAATAACGACTCCAGTAGCTGATGAGTCTTATTAGGAAGCCACCAACCAACACTACCTTACCTCTACTGCCTTGTGGCTCAGGAAAGATGCACATCATTTCACTAAAAAATTGGGTAGAATGGAAAATGATTTCTCCCAGAAGCTAGGCTCTATTGAGGTGTCTGCTGGAAAGGTAGCTTGGTGTCACAGTTCTTAAGAGGGTTAAGCATGTTGTACAGGGTGAAGCGCTGGGTGGGGTGGGTTACAATAGCAGCCACAGTGCTGTAGATAAAACCATTTCTCCCTCTCACCTCAGGCCCTGTTGCCAGGTCTACCTCATAAAGCCAGACCCTTTCTTTCTTTCTTTTTTTTTTTAAGAAATTGGTTCAAAATATTTACACATAACATCATTTATTTTGATACCTTTTGAAATGTAGTGGCCAATGCTATAGGAATATAGTTTGCTCCAATTAAGTCCTCAGCACTTACTTTTACCCTCCCCGTTTCCCTCTCCCATTCCCTTTCTCTACTCTACTGATCTTTCTATTTATTTACATTTGTTAAAAAATTTGTGTCTTGTGGATATAAGTAATGATGAGATTCACTGTGGCATATTTATATATGCATGTTGCAAAGTTAGGTCAAATTCATTCAACTGCTTTCCCCTTATCCTGTCCAAGCTCCCTCCCCATCAATCCCCTTTTTCTACTCCCCTAATCTTTCTTTTATTTTGATGGAATTCTCCTCCCCCATATCTTTCCTCTCCCCCCTAATTTTATACTAGCTTCTGTACATCAGAGAAAATATTTGACCCTTGACTTTCTGAGTCTGACTTATTACGCACTTAGCATTATGGTCTCCAGTTCCATCCATTTACCAGCAAATGACATTATTTCATTCTTTTTCATTGTGTATATATACTACATTTTCTTTATCCATTCATCTGTTGAAGGGCACCTAGGTTGGATCCATAGTCTAGCTATTGTGAATTGAGCTGCTATAAACATTGTTGTGATTGCATCCCTGTAGTATGCTGATTTTAGATCTTTTGGATATAAACTGAGTAGTGGTATAGTTGGGCTCTATGGTGATTTCATTCTTAGTTTTTTGAGGACTCTCCATACTGCCTTCCAGAGTGATTGCACTAATTTGCAGCCCCACCAGCAATGTATGAGTGTATGTTTTCCTTCACATTCTCACCAACACTTATTATTGTTTGTATTCTTGATAATGGCCATTCTGACTGGAGTGAGGTGAAATCTCAATGTGGTTTTGATTTGTGCTTCTCTTATTGCTAGAGGTGTTGAACATGTGTTCATATATTTGTTGATCACTTGTATTTCTTCTTTCGAAACGTGTTTGCTTAGTTCCTTTGCCTATTTCTTGATTTTATTTTTTTTGGTGTTTTTTGTGTTTGTTGTATATCCTACATATCAATGCCCTATCTGAGGAGCAGGTGGCAAAGATCTTCTCCTAGTCTGTAGGCTCTCTCTTCATGCTCTTGATTGTTTCCTTTGCTGTGCAGAAGCTTTTTAGTTTTTTAAAAAATATATTTTAGATATAGGTGACACAATGCCTTTACTTTATTTTTATGTGGTGCTGAGGTTTGAACCCAGGGCCTCACACATGCTAGGCAAGCACACTACCACTGAGCCACAGCCCCAGCCCCAAGCTTTTTAGTTGGATGGCATCCCACCTAGTGATTTTTGGTTTTATTTCTTGCTCTTTAGGAGTTTTGTTAAGAAAGTTGGTTTTTATGCTTATCTGATGGAGTATTGGACCTACATGTTCTTCTGGTAGTTGCAGAGTTTCTGGTGTAATTTCCAGGACTTTAATTCACCTTGAATCAACTTTTGTGCAGGGTAAGAGATAGAAGACGCTTTCTTTTCTTATGGTAGATTTTATCCCACAATTCCCCTCCCGTCTTGTGATTATCCCCCTGTGGGTCTCTCAAACTCACCACACCACTCACTGCCATGTCCACTGCCCACACTTGCATTTGCCTGAGTTCTACTCATTGACACTGTTGGACTACATTTCCTGGGATCCTCATTTAATTCAGTGGAAGAAGGGTCTGTGAGGAAAGCTGTTCACATACTCCTTTTTCATTTAGTTCCACCAGGACTCCCTGTTTTAGAAATTTGAACTAACAAGAAAACACATCCATGGGCTATAGCATGAGATAGTCTAGAAGTACATTCTCAATGGTCTCTAATTAGGATTTCCTGAGATAATTCACAAAATGGGAAATGCAAAAAATTAGTTAAATGCGTCTCATCAGTCATATGTAGCACCAAAAATGGAAAATCAGAATGTAAAATTGCTTAAGTATCTTGCAAAATGTGATTGTGATTGATTAAGCACTGTGAAATTACACTCCTAATCAAAGGCATTTCATCAGAAAATGGATTAAAAGTCCTCAGAGATTCCATCCAACTTTAGGTAACTATGAGTCTATTGTCTGGAGAGATGCCAAGATAATAACCCTGAATCATTTTCATAGGTATTCAGGGATAGGAGCCTACATGTATGTGGGTGGAACTGAGTCATTGCAGCTGATAGATTAATTTGCCACTCTAGAATGAACATTCTAGTTGCTGGAATCCTCGTGTCTTTTGTTATCCAGCTTTCCAATGTGTGTTTGGGCTTCTAGACAATAGAATAACAGAATTTTTGCATTGGGATGTAACTTCTGTGCCATGGAGGCCAGCCTCCCCAACACAGCAATCAGCCCTTTAGCATCTCTGACACATCTTACAGGCCCTGCCTAAGCACATGCAGTGAGAAAACTCTCTAGTTTTCCAGTCCATTGTTGGACAATCCAGTTGTTAGAAAGGCTTCTATTATACTCAAAAAGCTTAACACCAAAAACCCAAGTAACCCAATCAATAAATTGGCAAAGAAACTGAACAGACACTTCACAGAAGAAGAAATTCAAATGGTCAACAAATATATAAAAAAATGTTCAACATCTCTAGCAATTAGAGAAATGCAAATTAAAACCTCACTGTGATTTCATCTCACTCCAGGCAGAATGGCAATTATCAAGAATACAAGTGACAATAAATGTTGGTGAGGATGTTGGGAAAAAGGTACACTCATATACTGCTGGTGGGACTGCAAATTGGTGCAACTACTATGGAAGGCCAAATGGAGATTCTTCAGAAAATTGGAATGGAATTACCCTTTAACCCAGTCATCCCGTTCCTCAGCATATACCCTAAGGACTTAAAATCAACATACTATAGTGACACAGCCACATCAACATTCATAGCAGCTCAATTTACAATAGCTAAACTGTGGAACCAACCTAGGTGCCCTTCAAAAGATGAATGGATAAAGAAAATGTGGTACATATACACAATGGAATATTACTCAGCCACAAAGAGGAATGAAATTATGGCATTTGCTGGTAAGTGGATGGAATTGGAGACTATCATGCTAAGTGAAATAAGCCAATTCCCAAAAAACAAAGACTGAATGTTCTCTCTGATATGCAGATGCTGACTCACAATAGGTGGTGAGTGAGAGAGGAGTGTAGGTTCACTGGATTGGATGGGGGGGGAATGGTGATAAGGGAGGGGGGTGGGAATGAAAAAGACAGTAGAATGAATCAGACAGAATTTTTCTATGTTCATGTAACTCCACATCATGTAAACCACAAGAATGGGAAGTTATACTCCATGTATGTATGACTTGTCAAAATACATTCTACTATTGTTTATAACTAAAAAGAACAAATAAAAAAAAAGAAAGGGAAAAAAAGCAAGACTTCCATTATATTGAACAAAGATTTGTGCTTTTATTATTTCACCCATTGGTTCTAGTTCAGCTCTGGAGCCACAAAGAAGTCTCTTGTCTCTTCCTTCTGTGAATTATATAGCTCCTTAAAGATGCATTCTCTCAGTCTTCATAGGCATACTCCTCCAGCTCCTTTGACGTGTTGGGGATAATCCTCGGTCCTCTTTTATATTTCCTGTTTGTAGATTTTCTTCTAAAATGTAGTGAGCAGAATGTTACTTTTACACTTAATTATAAGCACCATTTACTGCCAGACATCTTTCTATAGATGCTTTTCTGAGATCTCACTTAGTCTTCACAAGAGTCCCATGCAAGTTGTTTTTACTACTTTGATTTTATAGATAAGGAGACTAGAGCTCAAATAAATAATTAATGGACTCAGGATTACACAGGAGTAAAGAACAGAGCTGGATGTGATGATTTCCCAAACCTACAACACTCCACCATTATTATGATCATTTTTATTACCTAACAAGTTAGTTATAATAAATAGAACTATTTCTTCAAACACAGTCCCTGGGTTTAAGTTAAACGTGATCCAGAAAGTGGCTGAGAGATTACTGGCTGGAGGGCCCAGAAGTGTGGTCTGAGCAAAGATCAAGTGACAGTTTGTTACTCCTTGTCGCTAGTTGAGTGCCTTGATGGAGCGAGGTTGGCATTCCAGGGTTCATTCATTAACACATTGCAAATGTTTTTCTACAGCAAGGAACTGTTAGGAAATGGCTATGGGAGAACTATGGGCAGGTGCTTTGGGGAAATGGATGGTGAATAAGATTCAGGTTGCCTTTCTAGCCTGTTACAAAAAAGACGATTCAGGCTAACCATCACTGACATGAAGCAGAAGGAGATGCTGCAGTGCCTCACCTTTCAGAGGGAGGAATGGCTTTCAGGAGTGTGGGGAACCTGGCAAAGCTTTGTGGAGGAGATTACATCCAAGCAAATTTTTTACTTCCTCTGCTTTAGTAGCATATCCCAAAGATGGTATCTAAAGAGTATTTTTATAGGGTTGCTGTGAGGATCAAATAAAGCAACTCAAGGGGGTTTAATACATTTAATATGTTTAGTGAATCCTCAGTAAAGTTAGCTATATTTGAGGCACAATGTTAGATCAGGATCAAATATTGTTTTTTTAAAAAAATATTTTTAGTTGTAGATGGACACAATACCTTTATTTTATTTATTTATTTTGTTTGTTTTTATGTGGTGCTGGGGATTGAACCCAGTGCACTCTACCAACAAGCTACAACCCCAACCCCAAATATGGGGTTTTGAAGTCTTTCAGGCCTGGATTCAAATCCAACATGATGTAGTTATGAATACTTAATTTCGCTAGGCTCATATTCCTCATATGTAGAATAGAGTGAATGATAATACTACTTAATAGGTAGGTGGCTTATATGAGCTAATTAATGTTAGCAACTTAATGACTAGAAAGAATAGGTTCTCAGATCCTGCTAGCTATGGTTACTTATTATCTTTTGAGCTGGGCCTTGGAGGACGAGTAGGATCTGGGTGAGAGGAACATTCCAGTTAGAGGACACCAGCACAAGGTGCACTGTGATTGGTAAGGAGGTCACATTAGCTGGGCCATCTAAGCTGCATGAAGAGAGGAAGGGAGTTCAGTGACCAGACCTGGGTGATCTTGGAAGCCAAAATGAGGAGTCTGGAGGTCTAGTCTGGTCAATGAGGCCAAGTCATCCTATGCACTGTGTTCAAGATTTTGCTGGACTTTTATCATTCTCTTGTTCTTCCGAGTTCTGTGTCATAATCTCTGCAACCAGTCTCAGATTAGTCCATCATGGCCCTCCATTTGCCACCTTTGGGACTGCAGTTGCCTCCTAGCTGGACTCCCTGCTCCTCCTCTTGTATCTCTTCCCATCTGTTCTCTCCACAACACTGATAGAGTGATTTGTTAAAATGCAAACTTGATCAGTGGCTTTACCTGCTTAACTCCTTTAGGACTTGCACTTATACCAAAAATCTAAAACCTTTATCATAATTTTAAATCTGTCTGATCTAGCTTTTCATTTGTCCTTTGACTCAGTCAGCATTCTGGCAGTAAAACAGCATAATAAAAATGGGTGATTATAAGGCTGTAGAAGGGATTTGAGAAATATACCAAGTGCAGACTTCTATGGGTCCATAACAGGGAGTTGTTAGCACCTCCAGTTCTGAATGACAAGTGGGGGAGTCATTGTCTGGCCTAATGAGTAGCTCCATGGTGATGATCACCTGATGGAGGTATGGCTATGAGGAGAGGGGTGAAGTCACCATAGCCACCTGTCAGGGTGGAAGCTTGTAGATAAATATTTCAACTTCATTCTCCTACCACCTTCTGCTTTCTTCTCAGTGCCTCTCTTGACTAAATGCGACCCAAACCAGAGGGTAGGAAAGCCCACTAATGTCGTCCATACTGATGAGCTTCCCTAAGTATAAATGATGTTGCAAAAATCTGGAGAGGCACTTGGAAGTCTCTCGTAGGCCCATAAGTAGCTTTTATGTCACCTTGTACTTGAAATGCACTGCTTGCTTCTGTCTTCCGTGCTTGCCCCTTCACCTAGTTGATCCCTAGTTCAACCCAAGTAGGCTCAAGGAAGAAGCCTTCCTTGATTTTCTCCATTTAGGTTATGCACTTTATCACATACTCTGATGGTCCCTCTAGTTATCTTTTGCTATGCATATGGCAATTCCACAATAATTAATTGTACAGTTATTTGCTGAATCATAGTTTCTTTGTTAGAGCCCATCATGGGCAGATAAGACTACAGCATATTAAACAAATACCTTTTGAATGTGTACAACATTCTAGGCATTGCTAAAAGGCAAGGGATACAGAGATGGGTGATATTTGGTGCCTGTCCTCAGGAGGTCATAGTCTAATAGAGGAGATAGTTATGTAAACAGATAAAATCATGCAGTACCACAGCTATTCTAGTTGTCTAAACAAGTCCATCTCTAAAGCACAGGGAAGAGAACAGGGCATTCCGTCTCTGTCTCTAGTGAGGGAAGACTTTAACATTGGATATTAGAGCTGGACCTTCGAGAACAAGTGGGGTTTGGTCAGGTGAAGGTCTTCCAGGCAGAGGGAACAGCAGGAACAAACTGGAGACTGTGGAACATCATGGTAGGGACTTATTTGACCTGTGTACTTTCCACAATTAGAGGGGTGCATTAGCCAGCAGAACTTTCCAGGAGGTTTTAGTCGATGGCGTTCTTACACAAGCAATGAAGTGAGAGACCAAAAACAAGGAGTCACTGGGAAACAGAGGAGGAAAGAGATATTTGGAGGCCCACGAAGAAAATGGGAAGTTGGACAATAGCCGAAGTAGCATAGGAGAATCAAAGGATGATAAATGCTTTCATGTATATTAAAAGAGTTGTTAATAAGTGATTGCTAAAAAGAACTGAAGCTTCCATGAGTCCTCGTGTCTGGCTTGTGACCTGAAAACAAATCTGCCATGTCCTAGGACAACTTGTACTTTTGCTGAGAATCCTAGGTCTAGGGCATTGAGTGGTTTGGTTGGCACTGCCCTGTGGTACTTTTGAAATAACATGTCCCCCGTCTGCCAACTTAATAGTTCACTATCTTTATTTAGGATTTTTGTCAACACTCCTCTCTAGACTATTTCTAAAAGAATCTTTTGACAATTCATGTTCCTGCCACCTGCTGATTCACCACATTCACATCCTTTCAATGCCACCTTCTCAGTTTCTTCATTACCTGTGCAGGGTTCAGAAGCCAACGATGAATTTTCATGATGACTACATCCACTTGGCCCAGCAGTCATGTGTCACTCTGCTAGGTCTTGGGTCAGGTGTTGGAGATATGCAGATGAATAAGGTACTGTCCTTGCCCTCAGGGAACTCACAGTCTAACAGAGTAGATGACCCCAAACAGATTTTTATAAGAGTAGATGGTGAATGAAATCATAAAGATAGCCCCATGATCTTATGAAAAACGCTGAAGAGGTTCCTGAGGTGCGGGAGGGCATGGAAGGCATCCTGGAGAAAGGTGTCTGAGAAGAGCCTCAGAGAGGACTAGGCATCAGTCCAGCAAAAGTGAATGGAGGGAGGGTTCTCCATACAGAGGGACCATCTGAGCACAGGTAGGGCAGGGAATGACAGATGGAGACAAAGTGGTGAGAGAGGCAGGGATCATGGAGGACTGTGAGCAAAGCAGTTAGTGTCAGTTCATTTTTGATAGATTTAGAGAATGGGCAGCTACTGTGGGATTTTGTGGTCAGAGCTCTATTTTAGATACTTGTGATGCATTTGAATGACAATCTAAGGAAAAGCCGGCTAGAAGGTGACTACTCCAACCAATAAAGTGAGAGTTGGGTAGGAGAATGCAGTGGAGAAGAGGACCCAGATTCTGAGAAGTACCAAAAAGGTCAACGCAGGTAGAACTTAGTGACTGAATAGAGGGCGAGGAAGAAACAAACGTCCAACTGAGTGCTTATGCTCAGATCCTACTTTAATATCTGTGGATGAACTAGAAAATTCCTCAGATAAGAGGTACACAGGAGGTTTGGTCTTGGCTTCAAAAATCAACTCCATCTCTTTCTAGCTGTGAACTCCACTGCAGTCTTTTAGCCTTACTGAGTCTCAGTTTCCCTGTCTGTAAGATGGAATTGGAAGAATGACTTTGCAGACTTTTATGAGGATTAAATGAAATAAAGGTTGTCAAGGTATTTGTAAAGCCAAAAGGGCTAATCACATGTAAAATGTTGTTGCTCAAGTGCTGCCCCTGTGATCTTTACCAAACAAATCTGCATTTCTGTTTGTAGTTTGCAAAATAATCACCTCTTCTGATATCATCAATGGAGAAAATTTATTCCACAAATAGCATCCAAATTTTGAATTTGGGGGTGGAGCTGGGTGGAAACAAGACAAGAGTAAGTGATAGCTAATTATCTTTTGCCCTGTTTTAAGTGATAACTCTGTTGTTTTTAACTTAATACCATTTAATTTAGATAAATATTTTATTGCAATCTTATTGTTGCAGTGATTACATCATCAAATATATAAAAGGACCTGGCAGTACTGGATGCATAGTTTGTTCTTAGTAATGTGAATTTTCTTTCTTCTGTCCTTTCTTCAGAAAAAAACCCCTTCTCATTTAATCACCAATTGTCTGAGCTCCAAAACTCTGCAAAATGCAAACTCAGTAATGCATACAAGAAAGCAAGACTCATGCCCAAATATTATCACTGATTTTGACTATAATAGGTGGGTTAATTTTTTTAAATTAGGGAAGTGAGGGCATTTTGAAGCACTTTGTCATCCTCTTGGGGGCCCTAAGTGACTTAAAATTTTTTAAAAATTTATTACCTTGCTAGTTGAGAGAAAACAAGACTTGGAGAATGTTGGCTTTGAGATGTGTTTTTAAAGTTGTGGTTGACGTTCTAGAAGATTTATTATACTTCAGATAAATTATTAAAGCCCTAGTGCAAATATTTGGCTCAGTGGGATCTGGAAAATTGTTTATCCTCCACAATTTCCCTGGCTGGAGCTTTCCACCACTTCCTGGGCTTGCAGTGGCCAAATGGAAACAGTGTTCTGATTGGCACAAAATCCTGGCCTAGGTCAGTTCTACTTTTTGTCTTCACAGTTAAGGGAGATAATGCAGCATTTTAGTTTAAAAGAAAGGCACAAGGAGCTCTTAACATTTTTTGGAATATTTGGTAATGGTTTTGTGCAGAGTTTCTGGATGATGTGAATTTGGTGAGTAAAGAGTAGTCTGGCTAGACAGAGAGCTGCTGTGTCTCATAGGCTATTTGGTTTTTAAGTAAAGAAGTAGAATGTAAAAATCACAGGATGTGAAGATTTAGTAAGGGGCTAGGAGTTAACTCAGTGGTAGAGCATGTGCTTAATGTTTGCCAATCCTTGGGTCCAATCCCCAGCATCACCCTGCAAACAGATTTAATAAAATATGGGACTAAACCAGAGGTGCACATACCTGCCCAGTCATACCAATGATAATATATGCAGGGCCCACCCAGCAAGACAAAGCCAATCAGCCACCAAAGGGTTTCCCCAGCTTCTTAGCGGGGAAGAACTAGAGATAGGGAAGACTAGAACTTAAGAGTATACATTGTGTCCATTCTCTCTTTTTAAAGAATTCAATTATTGTCCCAATGATTCTCTTTCCTGAGCTAAAATGGAAACTCTCCAAGTCACCAAAATTACATTATCCAAAGTAGGTTGAACCAGATCACCACCTGTATAGTGTATTAACTTTTCATATGAGAGTAGGTTTCTTTATGGACTCTTTCATTTCGCTGATTATGAAATAATTCATATTTCATAATTTATTTTTCATTTTATGTTGGTGCATATTTATTTATGCACCAAGGTCAGTTTATTGATTTTTGAACTCTAATTCTATAAAATGTTTTAATTTGGTAGGGCTAATACTTCCTCATTATTCTTATTCTTGTTTAGAATATTTGTTTTCTCTTTTTGATTTTTCTTTCATTGAAGTTTCCTTTGATACAATTTGGCAAGTTTCTTTTTCTGTACTACCCATTCACTCTCATCTTCCATATAATCATATTAAAGCCTTTAGAAATGTCCTTCAGTAGTGTTTCAGTTGTTTCACTTTAGATTCTTTCTAACTTTTATTCACCCTAATCCTTCCATGAATATGGAGAAATTACAGCGACTTGCAGATGTAACCATCAATGCGAGAGAAGGATTCCTCCCCTGTCATCGGATTGTTATTTCATTCATAGCTCATTTCCTCTTGCAGCAGTCAGATCTCTAATTTTGTTCGAGATAATCCAAGAGATTTAAAAAAAATTTTACTGTTGACTGGGTGGTGGTGCACACTTGGGAGACTGAGACAGGAGAACTGATTGAGCTCAGGAATTTGGGATTGTAGTGTGCTATGCCAATCTGGTGTTTGCATGAAATATCTGCAGGGGAAGCATACCTGTGAATAGTTACTGCAGTCCTGCCTGGGCCACATAGTGAGACGTTATCTCTTAAAATGATTTTTAATATTTAAATTCTTTCTTCTTTGATCCTTCTCCCAAGACCCCCAGCTACAATCCTCACCGATAGCCAAATTGTTCTCCTTATCCCACATGTCCTGATCTTCTTTGGCCACCTTCATTCTCAGATGCCTCTTTTTCCCTAGTCTTGAAGCACATGTAGCAAATGTGTATAAAGTTAATGGACACATTTGCCACTCACCCAACCTGACATAGCTAACGTCTTTTTAACCTTTCTACCTTTCTTCCTGGTAAACTATTAAAGTGTATCTCCTTTATTTTTGTCTCTACTCCCCTCTTCTCACCTCACCAGAGACACTTCACATGTCTCAGGTGCCATCTGCATTTTATCTCCTTATTCTGGCTCATAACAAATGTGCTTTTACATTGCACCCAGATTGTTCTTTGCTCTTAACAGATTTTTTTTTTTTTTTTTCAGGCAGGACATGAGGTAAAACAAGCAAAAAAACATAATACAAACAAACAAAAAATTGAAAATGTTCAGATAGTGAAGAGTATACTTAAAAATTCTTTCAGTGAAGGGCTCAGAGCATAGTCTATTTGGCAACATTTTAAATTTGTACCCTTGCCCTCCTGGAATATGCCTTTGGAGTAGAATAGGGGGCTGCTGGCACCATTTTGATAGCCATTTCATCTCATTTGTTGAGTTACAAGCTGGATTCTTATGTAAATGCCCCAAAGATAATACTGCGCCATATGTAAGTCTCTCCCATTTTCCTGGCCTTCCCAAGTCCCACTATCTTCTTGAAGCGTCCATAGATATGTCAGAGGGAGCCCTTCCTTTCTGAATCTCTCTGGCCATCTTCACAGCTTTTCTTTGGTCATGGTAGGTACCAGTTCAGTGCTTATCTTTTTCAGATCAATTTACACACTTTGGAGCACGGATTCCAAAGGGTGTTGAAACCTGGTTCAATAACCTACTAGCTGCATGATCTTAGACGAGTTACTCTCCAGACCTCCTCAGTTTTCTCATCTGTGAAATGGATTTCTGCTTCATAGGATTCATAACTATTATGAGTTAGTATTTGTAATGTGTTTAAAACAATACCTAGCCCAAAGTGAGCACTATATAAAAGTTAATTACAGCCCTTCACCTAATAATCACATCCAATGTGGCTAAAGAAGAAAATAGTGTAAGAGCTAGTTTGCTATTTACTGAGATATGTGAGCTGACATTTTTCTGTTTTCAAAAATAGATATTCTGGTCCTTTTAATCAAAATGAGCGATTCTCAACCTCACTGACACTACATTGTGAGGCAAGAAGATCATTTATGAGTTTCATCCTAGTTATAACCAACCATGGTTAAAGTTCCTGCATTTTTATAATAAAAATACAAAGGATTCTCAAGCACTTTCTTGAATGGGCAGTGAGAAAAGAAAAGTCACAGAAAATAAGTTGTGGTACCTGGGAACCCATCAGGGTGTTTTTCCCATCAGGGCAGTTCTCTGGTAATTTGTGGAGTGAATGCTTGTGTAAACATTGTGAACCCTCTTGTGGACCTACACAATCATTGGTCCCTTGCTTAGTAGCTACTTAAACTGCTCCCTGGGTATGTTGTGAGTTTGGATTTTTTTTAATGAAGATCATAACATCCTCAAGGTCAAAGGGCTATGGATTGTCAATTCTTGTAACCCCTGGCACAGTGTGGAAACACTGCACTGATCAATAATCTTTAGTTGTTGGTTTATTGTTATGATGAGTAAAAGAAGACAGTGTTTGGATGCTGATAAACCTCTACTGGAGGAAGCCCATGAATAATAATAAAAATTCCCACAGTTCTGGGTCCACCCCATCTTCACTTGGGTAATTCCCAACCAAGGACACAGATTCTATCCCAGATTCTCTTATCCCATAATAAAGGACAGTGAAAACCAGGAAGGAGACTGAAGAGAGGGGCCTGGATCATCCAGTTTAGAGGTGCACTGAGTGTGATTCTTAGGAGGAGTGCTGCTTCTCTAAATTCTCCATTCGGTAGCTCAAACAGTGACTTTTATGGCATTAGTCAACACCAGGGGGCAGGAGAGAAAGCAGAGTGGATGACTCCAGAATGATGGTGTGAGAAAGCACTTTAAGTATGTGAAACGTCCAATATAGTTCTCGACGTCTAGCATGTAGACTCTGAGTGTTGAATCTGAAAGTTAAAAATACCTTTAAAAATTATTTGTGAATTACAGAAGGCTTCCATGTTCATTTAAAAAAAAAAAGAAAAAAAAGAAGAAATACAGAGGAGCAAGACCACAAAAACATTTTTATTACCCACAATCTCATTACCCTCAAATAAGCGCCGTTAACATTTTAGTAGAGTATATTCTATTTTCTATGTATGCATATCTTTCCCCTCAAATGAGATCACAGTGAATTCTTATTATTTTATATTGCTCCATTATTTAAACTGGCAATATTCACCTTTTAGCTCAATGTATGATTAGGACTCCCCCAGGGTTCTAGTTTGGGCCTAACCAATCCCTGGAAAGCTCCTCAACTTCTTTAATTTTTAGATTCCTCAATTGTGAAATGAAGAGTTTGATGCCAATGATATGTAAGACACCTTTCATCTCTATCATTCTGTCTAGGAAAACAGTATTGCATAGTGGTTATTGCTCTGGCACCAGCCAGGTTCTAATCCAAACTCTACCTGCGAGATCCTGGGCAGGATTCTTGACTTCTCAATGCCTCCGGTTCCCTTTCTCTGTAATAAGATTAATACAGGAGATGCCACCTAGGGCTGTTAAGAATTACACATCACACACACCCACACCCCCACACCCCACCCCAACACTAGTGTTTAGCATAAGGTAAAGGCTCAACATGCAACAGCTATTACCAATATCAAAAGCTCAGGTGCCTGTTTTCCTGAGGTAATAGAGTAAAAACTAATATTGTGGAATTGAGTACTAACTTGTGAACTAACATGGGTTGAACACATGAGCTGGGCATTCTGCAAAATTTGTCATTTGCACAATCTTATTTAATCCTCAAAACAAAATTTCTACCTCCATTTTACACACATGGAAACAGGTTAGAACTTGCCTAGATTCAGGTACCTAGTAAGGGTCAAACCCAAAGACTATGTCCTCTTGGCTGGTTTTGGCTGAGCTGAGGGGTTGCAATAACTGCCATTGATTGGACATTTCATTTTTAAAAAATAAAGCCCAAGTATGAAATCTGTCTCAACAATCTTCAGCTTGGGTTTATTTTTTTTTCACTTTGGATAGCACCATTTTAACAGTGTTCCACAGTTATTTAAAAGTCACAGTGATTTTTGTGCACTTTATTGCTGGATATTTAAGTTAATAGAGCAGAACTAGGAGGTGGGCTTTATTTTAAAAAATACTTAAGTTAGAAATTAAATTTTATGATTGTGATGGATGGCTTAAAAATTCCCCAAATCAAAACCGAGAAATCTCAAGAACATTACTAGCTTGGGGAGGTCGTGAAATATAGTGTGCCATTTTAACATTTAGCTTTCTACATCAGTGCCAAAGGACGTCAGAACTGGTCTGGACTTGACTACTGGCTCTGCCTGGCCCGGTGAGTGAAAAGGGTTATTTCATTTCTGGCTATAATGTCCTCTTCCAAGGATAGAATAGAACAGACCAAAACGCAAAGTGCTTTTTAATTAAACGCCACCTCACTGTTTTATGGGACTCGCATACTTTCCTGACATTTATTAGAGAAATTGGTCATTTCTGGCAGCCATCTCCTATGCGGTGCATTTATGGATTCACTCTAACCAAACAACGAACAGTCAACTTCTTACTGTGCTGGCCAAGGTGGGAGCACACAACAATGAGCAAAAGAAGCATTTAAAATAATGTATACAATTATATCGAGCCACAACTTTCTATGCTCAAATTCAACTCTGCACGGATCCACTTATTTCCAAGTCCAAGCCTGGATGAGCTTGCCCCTCCCGGGTGAGGCTTGCAGCTTTTTCTCCTGGCCCCGTGCATTACGTGCCTGAAGGTCCCCTTGCTCAGGGTTCGCGTTACCCTGCAATGTCCAGCTGATCTGGGAATCATCAACACGCGCCTCCCGCGGGGACTCCCAGGAGCTCGCAGCACATCCAGCTCCGCGGCGATCACGTTCCGGGAGTAGGGCTCGCTCCCTAGCTGAGCACTGGTTGGTCGCGCCACTGAACCCGCGGCCCTGTGATTGGTCCAAGGGATCAGTTCACGTGGTTAGGCGCTGATAAGTAGCCTCTCCAGGGCGAAACCGCAGTCGGCCAGAGGGAGTGCAGAGCTGGTACTGCCTGGGGCTGGGTGCGAAGTTGCGCAGACAGCGGGGTGCTGGGCTCTCACGGTCCGCCGCCGCCTCTCTGCCTGATGAGCTGCACCAGGTAGGTTGGCTGCAACTCCGCGCCTCGGAACGAAAGGGACGGTGCAGCTGTAGAGAAGTTGGGAGGTGTTTTCGTTCTGTCATTCCTGCAAATGCAGACCCCAGGGGAGGACTGATTAACTGGCTGCTGAGTTATATCTGGCACCCCGGGAGGCCTTGGAGGTGTGGAAATTTGCGCTGTATTTTTCTTAGGCAGAACCTATTTTGAGAATCAGCATCCTAAGTCAGAAACTGTCTTAACGTGAGTCAGCTTTAGTTCAGATTTCCTCACTAATGTGACTCTAATCTTTGGGTCCTGCGCTAATGTCCCAAACATTTAACTTGCGATGACCCTCTGACATCGCTAGTTAGACAGTTTAGCTCCAGGACAAAAATTACAGGGTGATATTTACATTCATTCCTTCTCCTTCACTCCTTTTCATAGTTTGCCATAACAAACTCAAGACTCAGAGTTTGTGCAAGCTGTATTTTAAACTCTTGGCCAGGACTTAAAGTTGGAGGGAAATCCCCCAGGATTAAAACTTTCTATAAATGCAAAAAGTAAAAACAAACAAACAAACAAACAAATAAAGAAATAAATCTCTCCTACTTAAGTTGCTTCTCCAGACATAACTTAGCAGACTTCTTTAAAAACCCTGCCTGTTAACTATTATTAGATCCACAAATACAACTTTAGTTTTTGTTTGCTCTCAGTTTGTAGGTCTCCCAGAAAAATTCCAGAGCTAATAAATTCTGTGAATGTTTTTCCTTATCCATTTTGTGATAAGGACCACTTGCTGCAATGAACAGAGTTACTAAAGCCACACTAAGAAATGTCATGTGCAGTATTCACACACCTCTTATCTGTAGGGCTAAGATGGGGGGGCGGGGAATCTTCATTCCATAGCTTGGCAAAATGAGGGCTAAAGGCCAGGAAAAAAAATCATCTTGATGGATGCTTTTTGGTTTAATATTGCTGAGCATAGTTATAAATTTTAAACAGTTTTATTGTCTTTCTACTATTTATACACATCTTTCTACATATTTATAATTATCCATTGCCAAAACATTAGAAAATACTCCAACAGCACAGGTAGTAGATTACCTGTAATCATTATCACTGAGAGATAATTAACTTTTTAGTGTATTTCCTGTAAAATTTTTCAAAATTTTTGTAAGTTCATGTGTAACATGCATTTAAAAATGGTTCAATTTTCAGGTAATCAGTTTTTTTCTCTTCAAAGTTTATTGTGCATATTCGAGGCATACAACATGCTGTTATAAAACACATGCATAGTAAAATGATGATTATAGTGGAACAAATTTACACATCCATCATCTCATATAGGCAACCAGTTTTTCCATTTAAATGTGGAATTGTCATGGGCATCTTTCTATTTGAAATACAGATTATGCAAAATATTTCTTTAAGTACATGAATGGTTGGCTTGTGTTTCAGTCAGTTTTTTGTGAAAAATGAAGAAGAGAATGATAAAGTGATGGGCAAAGTTAATTCTGACTTCGCTCCTAGCCTTCTCACCCTTAGAACTGTTGCATGGGGATTTTTATTGCTACTTTTTCCTCTTCAAGAGGATTACTTTCCAGAGAAGTGGAATCAATTTAACAGCAAAATAAACAATAATAGCCACAGGGAGCAGAGTTCTGGCAGTATGATACCCAAAGAACCCATCTGGTCCTTAGAATCTGTGGGGAAGCCTAGAGAACACATCCACCTCTGTGGACTCACCCGGAGAGGTTCTGATTTAGTGGCTTAAAGTCCCAGGTTTCTGAATTTTTTAAAAAAGAAAGAAATTAATTTGATAGGCCAAGGTGACCATACAGGTTGGAGAACCACTGGTTCAGAAGAGAGCAAATGGTTCTTAGAGCTGTATAAAACATCATCACATCCAACAGTTTTGTTTCTCAAATGGGGAAGCTGAACTCCCTGCTTCAGGTGATTTAAGCAGTTACCCACAGCCCTATAGCCACCCAAGGGTATAGGCAGGTGCAGAACGTGGATCTGATTGATGCTGTTCTCTTACTACATATGATAGCACCTCCCTAATGCTGAACTGGCTGCAATTCAGTGAGTACAGAAATAGCACCTATGTATTTGGGACATGGGAAGAGCGCTCCAGATCTAGATGTTAACCTCCTGTCCTTTTGCATTGCAGAATGATCCAGGTTTTGGATCCCCGTCCTTTAACGAGTTCAGTCATGCCAGTGGATGTGGCCATGAGACTTTGCTTGGCTCATTCACCACCTCTGAAGAGTTTCCTGGGCCCTTACAATGACTTTCAACAAAGAAATTTTATGAATAAATTAAAGCCTCTGAAACCATGTCTCAACCTCAAACAGGAAACCAAATCACAGAACGAATGGAAACGCTCACACAACCAAACCAAGAAGCGGGTTGTGTTTGCTGATTCCAAGGGCCTTGCTCTCACGGCTATCCACGTCTTCTCTGACCTCCCAGAAGAACCAGCCTGGGATCTCCAATTTGATCTCTTGGACCTTAATGATATCTCCTCTGGCTTAAAACTCCATGAGGAGAAAAACTTGATTTTAGATTTTCCTCAGCCTTCAACTGATTACTTAAGTTTCCGGAACCATTTTCAGAAGAATTTTGTGTGTCTGGAGAACTGTTCTTTGCAAGAGCGAACTGTGACTGGGACTGTCAAAGTGAAAAACATGAGCTTTGAGAAAAGAGTTCAGGTCCGAATCACTTTTGACACTTGGAAAAGCTATACAGATGTGGACTGTGTCTACATGAAGAATGTATATGGCAGCTCAGATAGTGACACCTTCTCATTTGCCATTGACTTACCCCATGTCATTCCAACTGAGGAGAAAATCGAGTTCTGCATTTCTTACCATGCTAATGGGCAGGTCTTCTGGGACAACAATGAGGGCCAGAATTACAGAATTGTCCATGTGCAATGGAAACCTGATGGGGTGCAGACACAGATGGCACTCCAAGACTGTGCATTCCACCAGGTGCCCCCAAAGACCGAGTTAGAATCAACAATCTTTGGTAGTCCCAGGCTGGCTAGTGGGCTCTTCCCAGAATGGCAGAGCTGGGGGAGAATGGAGAACTTGGCCTCTTATCGATGAATTAAGCAACCTAGTGACTGGTTTTGACCTGTCCTAGTCCCCGTGCAATTCTAGGTCTGTATTGCTCAATATTTAGGAAGTCTTTGCTACTTTCCATCAGTAGGTTTAGGTTTGAGCTTTTGTGGCCTGTCTTCAGAAAATATACAGCCACTTGAGAATTTAGTGTTGGGGTCTATATGGAATGATATTACCCAATTTTGCTTTGGAAGGTCAGATAACAGCCTAGGATCTATTTTTATAAAAGTAATGCTTTTTCAGTGCCATTCCTCCTTCCCTCTCAAATTCACTAACTTTCACATTGGGCAAGGAAAGGTAGAGGAAGGACAATCGATGGTGATGGAAAGCTGTGTTAATGGTATGACGAATGTGTGAAAGGCGTACATGAAGGGCTCTGAAGCTCAAGTCCGAGTTGGAGCGGGAGGTCTGATACTTAGTTATTGGTGAGAAAAGGTAAGGTTAGTTTGTGTTTTAAAGTTGGTTTTACAGTTCCCTCTTGGGGAAGTAACTCATGGGGGGAAAGGTATCCATTCTATGTATTCTTGTGAAGAAAAGCCAAATAAATTTTAAGGGTGTTGGATGGTGTTTGGGGATGATGAACTGTATCCTGGAGAATCAAGATCTTTAGTGAAGCCTTCCTGTTCCAACATGAAAAAGTTTGGGGGAAGTGTAAGCAAATCTGACTTTGTAGTCCTAATGTGGTAAGTGACTTTGTGATCGAGGCCTCTTGCTGGGGTTCTTGGTACCGAACACTGTCTGGCAAAACTCATGCCATCACCAATGGTAATGACATGTAGGGACTCCAGGTCATGGCAAAGATAGTTCTTTGCAAGTGCCCATAGTAGCTTAACCCAAATATCTGAACGAACATCTGATAATTCATGAGTTTTTAGCCTTGTAAGAAGGTTCACTGGACACTGGCCTTTCTCCTGTAATGTGGTGTATCTTTGAGTGTGTTGTCAGTGTACACAGCTCACATCCTTCATATTGAAGGTGACTTGTTTTTCTGCCACACTTTTTCAATGTGATGTTTGAAGTGAGGACTGACACTAGGGTTCTCAACGCTAGAATCCGATACCTTGCACGTTAGACGTAGCAGTCAATCTCTTGCCTATTTTTTTAAAAAATTTCCTTTGAAGTAAAAAATGCTTTTTTTTAAAAAAATGGATGTGAATTGTTTTAGATGTGAATTGTTTTCATGTGTGCATAAGCTCTTAAGCACAGGAGACAAGAATGTTTGCTTCTGTCATTGTATTCAACCACCGAGAGGTGTTAAGAGAATGCTTTCAACACGTGTGATCTGCCATGCTGGAAAAGCACTATTAGAATAACTTCACTATGACAGTATTTGAGGATTGGCTGGCACCCATAATTTTTCTACTGTAAATATCTCACTCTCTTCTGGCTATCCTTTATGAACTTCTCACTTAAAGAATAAATGTGTTTGATATAAGACCCAAGAATGATTTCTTCTCAAAGCACAATTAATTAAACAAAACAAAACTATCAACTGATATTCTCTTGTTTTGTTTAGGAAAAGCCAAGCAGAGTTACTTTGGTCCAGGAAATGGATCCACCGAGAGTATTCCAATGGTCCCAGGCCGATTAGTGACTACATGTACTATCACCTGACCTCTGGGGCTGGTGCCCTGGGGCAGTGACTTGAAGGACTGTCCCTATCAGCAGTTACTGTTAAGCACATTTGCTCTCTCCTGGGTCAGTATTACTTTGGAGGTCACATGTCAACTTTAAAATGGGGAAGGAGATAGTGTGGAAAGGACTGGAGAGGTTCCTACTTATTGAGCTCCAGTACCACTTTCTTCTTTTTAAACAATTTAATCTTTATTTTATTTTATTTTAATTAATTAATTAATTAATTAATTTTAATGTGGTGCTGAGGATCGAACCCACTGCCTCACCTGTGCTAGGCAAGTGCTCTACCACTGAGCTGAAACCCTAGTCCCTCCAGCACCTTCTTGAGGGGTAACTTGGAGCTGCCCTGAGGGGCCTAGGGAAGGGCAGTAGGAATCAGTCTTGGACTGGAGGGAGATGCTTGTTCCTTAGGGCGAGATGCGGCAGGTCCAAGCACCTCAGTTATTGCTCCAGCTCTGCCTAAAATTTTAGAAAGGGCTTCTGCACAGTGTATTTTAAACTGAAGGGAAAATCAATGAACAACCTTCTGGAAAGGCTCAATTATGGAAGATAAGGTTTTATCATAACATCCTCTAGGTCAGAGTGTGTTCACTACAGGTCTGCAGACTGTATCTGATCTCAGATGTATTTTATTTGACACAGGATTTTTTTTAAAGAAATTGTAGAGATATAAAAGTTAATAGACTACATAAAAATATGGATTTCATTTTTTTCCTCTAAAAATTACAAGATCCTTCCTCATGGCAACAACTATATAGCATTGGATAGCTGCTGCCCCCTTTAATGAAGCCTGCTGCCCTGGATGGGGCATGCTGCCTTATGTTGGCCTAAGACCCCAAATAATGGCTGTGTTCTTTTATACTGGTGACTGGCCTCTGTGGGTACTGGAGTTCATAACTCCTGTTCATCACTGTATTCATGCTAATGGTTGGGTGAAGAATACTCTCTTTCCAAGAGACGGAGAAAATTCAAATTTGGGTCTGACAGGGACAGACTCAAAAGTCATGGGACTCAAATGCCTAACTTCATAAAAGAAAAAAACTAAAGATCCAGAGAGGGCAAGTAACTCATTTAAGGTCCTGCCTGTGACAGGATGAGTTGGCTGCTCAGTGGCTTTCGACTTAGTGTTCCTTCTTGCTCCTCCCTCTTCTTCCTTAAAGTTCTCCCATAGAGACCCTCCTTCTCAGCAGACCCCTGTCTGAAATGGGGAGTACTTCCAGGCAGGCATGACTTTGGCCAGTTCTTACTGGTCACTTTTCACTTTGACCCAATGTTGGTTGGTACATCCTTGGGCTGCTCCTGAAGGAGGGTTTGGTCGAAGAGCAGGGTGTTCCTGGATCTTTGACACTGGGTGGGATTTTCCACATTTCACATCCTGATATCTCACCCAACAGAAGCAACTCTGCTATTAAAATTTAACTTGGAAGAATGGCTTGAATTTGGGGTGCATGATGTGCTTTTCCAAAAAAGTAAGGCTTAATTTGCTTAAGGAAGGACTCTGTTCTAAATCTGTGGCTCTCCTTTTAGTTTATTCCCAAACAAAAAAGGCTGGAAATCTCTAGTGTGGAAGGGAAACTTGCATCTTGCTCAGTGGGAATTCAAAAGTTCTGTACACAGTTGGTGGTCCTTCAGTCTGCAAAGGAAGACTTTTCTTCAGCTTTTACTTTCAGGTTCCACATAGAGTTTTCTAGCAGCTACTGGGAGCTATGACTTGAAAAACGCCCTCCCATTAGTGGGTAGGGATTCCAAAATCAGAGTAGTCCCCACACGAAGTTTTGCAGACTCCTGGCCTTCTGACCATTCCCTCTTTCTGCCAATGAGTGAACACTCACTACTGGGTTTGAAGGTGAGCTTTTAAAATACTGATGCCTCCCCCTGCACCTCCCAAGGACCTTCCTGATTTAGTTGGACTGAGGTATAACCTGTGTTGGACAGTTTTCAGAGCTACTCAAGTGTTTACAATATGCATCTAATTTGAGGACCTCAGGTTTAAGCTAGGTGTTTTCAGCTGCCCCATTTCTGAAAACAGAGTCAATATAATGGCTCAGATTATTCCATCCACCCTAAAGAATATTTAGATGATGAAATGGAGTACAAGGGAGGTTAAAACTTGAGATCACAGAAAGAGTAGAGCCTGACCCCCTGATCCATTCTCCCAATACTGCCTTGCCACCATTGCCAAATCCTCTACTAAGCAACCTGAACACAGACGTCATTTTACATTATAATCTATTCTCTTCTATCATCTTTTGTATTTATGCATATGTTAACGATGGGTGCAAGTGACATGATCCCTAACTCAACTAGCATCTGTAATAAAATTAATTATTTCACAATACAAGTCCCAAGGTAGGGTGTTCGCAAAGTTGGTGAATTCAGGGGCTTAGATTCAGATCATTTCTACTTTCTTTCTACCACTTCATTTCTTTTGATTGTTCTTACGCTTGCTTGCTTCCTGATTATGAGACGGCTGCCACCGTTTCTAGGCATCATAGCAGACACAACAGTACGTCGCAAAGGAGCCCTTTTCCTCCTTGCATCACTTTTATTTTAATGGGTGAATAAACATTTCCCAGAAGACTTTCTTCTCATTTTCCACTGCAGACTTTCAAACTTCTCCAAGTTTCTTTGACCAGAATTAAGCCATATGCCTGTGAACGAATCATCTCTGGACAGGAAAATGATACTCTGTGATTGGTTGATTGCTTCAGACAAGCCAGGATTCCCTTGAAGGCCCCCAACCAATCCACCAGGGGCTGGAGGAGTTCTAGTCTTCTGAAACACAAAGGTGTTTGGAGGAGCTGGAAAACCAGAACTTCATCATATTGTTCTTCATGACACAGGCTTTTATAAATGGTTGAGGCCCATGATTTCCACAGCAACTCAAAAATAATTATTCATGGGGTTAAGCTAACAGGAATCAATTTTTAAGTCTTTAATGAAAGATAGAATTGAGTTAATCAGACAATTTGCTAGACCACATAACTTTCACATTAAGAAATTAGGTCTGGGATCAAGCAGAACTAGACTTAAATCTCTCCAGTTGTGTGGTGCAAGTTTTACCAAGTGACTTGTCTCCATTGCTCGATGTTCCCATCTTAAATTAGAAATGATAAGAATTCCTACTTCAGAGAGCAATTTGTGAGAATAAAAATGAGATCATGGAGATGAAGTGCTTAACAAACTATTTGGCCAATAATATGTGATGAATACGTAAAATTATTTCTAATGTTAATACAGTTATGTATTAACAAGATCAGTTCTGAGAAGTGTGTCATTAGGCAATTGTGCATTGCTTATTGTGCAAACATCAGACAGTGAACTTCAACAAACCTAGATAGTATAGGTCAATTACTCTGTGACCTCTTGATGCCATCAAGAGACTCCATGAAGACCAGCTGAAAAGGCTGCTGCCAGCATAGCAGGGTATACTGCTTCACAGTAAACTTTAAAAAAAAAAGTGAATAGGAGCACTCTAAAATAACAACAAAAATTCTAGTATAGTAAATACATAAACCAGGAACACAGTCGTGTATCGTATCCAGTATTCTCAATTGTGCACAATTTTATGTGCTAGCCTTTTATACCACTGGCAGTACAGTAGATTTGTTTTCACCAGCATTACCACAAACGTGGAACTGTTGTGCTATGACATCATGAGGGTTATGATGTCACCAGGACCCAGGAAATTTTCAACTCCATTATAATCATATGGACTCACCATCAGGTGGAGTCTGTGACGGACGAAAGCATTGTTATGCAGCGGATGACTTAACCTAATGACAAACTGTTTTCCCAAAAATATTCCTTTCCAATGTGGTTCTAGTTAGAGATGAGTATTGGTGTTTGCAATTCCTTTCTCAAGCCAGGACTTAGTACTAATATTAGTATTCCGTGTTGCTGGTTGAGAGAGTACCTGAAATAGAATTTTATAGTGAGTCACTCATTCATTCAACAAATATTTATAGAGTACCATCTCTGCTTGGCACTGAATATATGGTGATAAGCAAACAAATATGTTTCCTGTGCTCATGGAGCATGAGTTTTGGATTAACTATGTAGAGACATTTATACACCTCTACCCTATCACTTTGGAGTGACACCTCAGCTGGATAATTCTGGGCAAGTTGTGCTATCACTGCTGCCTTAACTCAATCCTCTGTGAAATGGGTTATTTACAAGGTTGCTGTGAGGCTTTAATAACAGTGGCTAACACGTACATAGAAATTGCTATATGGCAGTGTGGTTCTCAGTTATATATATTTTTATATATATGTAGGTATACACATATATATAAAATCAGTTTTCACAACAGTTCTGTAGTTCTATGAAGTAGTTTTTCTTACTACTCTCGTTTTACAGATATGGAAACTGAGGCACAGACAATATTTGGGATTTGTCACATAGTTAATAAGCTTTAGAGCTAAGATTTGAGCCCAGACTTATCTATGGCCAAAACTTTACACTATGCTGCATGCCAAAACTATATTCACAGAATACCCTTTAATTAGAGTATTTGGTCCATTTGTATTAATCCAATTCTTGATATAGTTAAATTTATATATAGTACTTTGTTATATGTATTCTATTTGACCCACTTGTTTATGTTCTTTTTCACTAATTAGCCCATTTGGGTTAATCACTTTTTATTCCATTTTTTTTAGTTTAATAATTTGTTATATTTTCCTTTATTACTCTGTAGTAATTACTTTGGTTATTACAAAACAAACCTTTGATTATTATAGTACAATATAAATTGTCTTTACTACTTTCTTGATAAAGCTAGGACCTTAAGCACTTAACCATACTCCTATCTTTTGCATTTAAATTCTAAATATATCCTAAGTTCCATAAAAAGTTTTTATTGTTTTGTTCAGCCGATATTATTTCATATTTATCTGTTTATTTACTCATTCTGTTAGTCTTTTCTTTCTGTACTTCTCTGTTTCTATCTTGGATCATTTTTTCCTTTGGTATTTAATATTTTCATAAATACTTAAATATTAAAGATATTATTATTTAATACAAATGTAGTATTTGTATCCTAGGATCCTAGGTTTTTTTGTGTGTGTGTGGTGGAAAACATCATTACTCTTCATTTCTGAAAAATAGTTTCACTAGGTGTAGACTTCTAGGTAAGGATCTAGGTAGGGGTAGACTTAAAGGCCTCCTCTGCTCTCCTAAATAAAAACCCAAAGCAAATCTCCAGGGTGGTAAGTGTGACTGAAGCTGGCACCTCTCCTGGAGTCACTTGTTAATCCTCAGGGAATCAACATTTGTTCGTAACAGTTGTGACTGCAAAGGGGACAACGTCAAAGGATTAGGACCCATTAAGGTGAGGGGGGAGATAACGCAGTGAATATCTAGCATAGCAGGACCAGGAACTGATACATCCTAGTTGATGAAATTCAACTAGAAATGATGTCTGAATGATAGCTCTGGGTAGAGGAGGAAAAAAAAATTTCCAAAAATACATAAACATAGTACGGCTTTCATATGGATTTGCAATCCAAATTCACACTGTTTGTGTTCTGAAAACCTCAAACCAAGAATTCATTAAAAAAAAATGGCCCTTGGTTGCAGTTCCCACAGGTGCTTGGTAGATGCAAACTCACAAACTCTCTGTAGGAGTGTATCTTTGACCTGAGTCTCAAACATTTTCATTATACATCAGTTCACATGCAAAGCAACAGAAAGACAAATCTTTTGACAAGATGCATGGAGATAAAGGTGAGAAATCTTAAAGAAAATGGGGATTTAAAAAAAGTCATAATTATAGGAAATGCAGAAATAAAAATAATAGAGTATTAAGAAAAACTTTAATATATCTAAAAACTTCGATAAAACAGATAAATGTCTAAGAAAGTATATTGTATTGAAATGGTCTTGGGAAGAAATAGAAAATCTGACAAGTTCTATAAACATTTAAGTTTAGTACTTTAAAATCTACCCACAAACAAAATATCCAGCCCAGGTATTTTTACTGGATATGTTGCATAAAATATTCAAGGTTAAAACATTTCTAATCTTATACAAAATATTCCAGAGTTTATTTAAAAAGGGGAACATTTCATAACCTCATAGTTGATATGAAAACTTTACAAGGAAATAGGAAAGGAAAATTATGAGCTAATCTCACAAGTGAGTAGATGCAAATTTGTATATAATACATTTCTAAATGAATCCAATAATGTATAAAAGATAATGTATTATGATCAGTTTAAGTTTATTTCAAGAATGCAAAATTGAGGTCAGTTGAGTGGGCACATGCCTGTAATCCCAGTGGCTCAGGAGGCTGAGGCAGGAGGATCATGAATTCAAAGCCAGCCTCAGCAATGGTAAGGCGCTAAGCAACTCAGTGTCTCTAAATGAAATATGAAAAAGTAGGGCTGGGGATGTGGCCCAGTCGTTGAGTGCCCCTGAGTTTAACCCCAGTACCCCCCCCAAAAAAAGCAAAATTGATTTACATTAGAACATTGATCACCATAATTTGCCACAAAAATAGATTAAAGGAATAATTCAACAGATACCAAAAATGTTTATAAAAATTTCCACCATTAATGAAAAAATCTCAAGCTAGGAATAAAGGGAAACTCCCTTAATTTAAAAACAGGAGATCTCCCCCAAATTAAAACAATTAAAATGTACCATGCTCTGGTAAGTGTTGAAACTATTTTTAAGATAAAGTCTTCTGTTAACTACCTTAACTAATAGAAGTACTAACTTCTGTTTCTACCTCTTTTAAATATTGTGCCAGAAATCTAAGCCAGTGAAGCAAAACAGAAATGAAAAAAAAAATGGGCTTGGAAGCAAAGAAATAAAATTGGTATTATTTATAGATAATATGTTTGTGTAGAAAATCCAAAATAATCTATTTCTAAATTATTAGAGGAAATACAAGAGTTTAGCAATGTTGTTGGATATAAGATTTTGGTAGTTAACCTTCAAGATGGCCCCCAATGATGCCCACATTCTAGAATTCACACCCTTGTGTAATCTCCTCCCATACTGCACCCGTGTTATTCTCTGTGACCAATAGAATACAACAGAAATAATTAGTATACCAGTTCCAAGGTCAGGTTATAAAAGACACTATGGTTTTCATCTTAATTGCTCTCTTTCCCCCTTGTGCTGGAGACACCCGTAGCCTTGCAATGAGCAGCCCTACGGGAACAGAGGAACAGTGTCCTCCAGTCAGCAGCCAACTGAGTGAGGTTGGAAAGGATCCTCCAGCTATGGTTGAGTTTCCAGATGACTGCACTCCTCGCTGATATCTTGACCACAAACTTATGAGAGAGCCTGAGCTAAAACTCCCAGCTAAGCAGCCCCAAAATTTCTGACTTTAACCAACTATGAGATAGCAAATATTTGGGGTTTTAAACCTCTGAATTTTGTATAATTTCTTATTTAGCCACAGGTGACTAATACAAAGATCAACACCCAAAAGTGAACTGAATATATGAGCAATAAATAGAAGTATAATTCTTTTTGTGCAAAAAGGAATATTTTGCAATAACAACAACAGTATAAAATTCTCTGAAATAAATTGAACAAGTTTCACAAGATCTTTATGGAGAAAATAAATTCTATTATGTTATTTCAATGGAACATAAACAATAAATGAAAATGAATGACTGCTACTCCTACAAGTGTGAGTGAATCCCATAAACATAAAATTGAAAAAAAAGGCAGGTTGCAGAAAATACATATATCCCTCATTTACATAAGATTCAGAACTGCATAAAATTGAATATATAAATTTGTAATGAATATATGTATATTTCACATATGTGAAAATAATGAAGGCAGGCAAGGGAGTAATAAGTAGAATTTGGCCCAGTGACTATTTTCGAGGGATGATTATGGAAGAAATTGGTGGTGCGAATATAAAGGAGGATCCAAAAGTATTGCTAATATTTTCAAAGTGAAAAAGAGGATCCAAAAGTACTGCTAATATTTTCTTGTTATTTCTTAAAATAAAATATTGTATATTGCATATGTTATTTCATGTCAATCATATTCTATGATAAACCCTTTAAACAAATTTTATTAGTACCTACAAGCACAATATGAACTTTCCCACTTACATCTTTTTGGGTTTTTTTTCATTAGTGTTTTGGGGAGTTGGGAATGGAGGCAGTCTCTTCGCTGGTATAACCCTTAAGAACAGTAAATTGTTTGGGAACATCTGGTATTTGGCAGCATCGTTCTGACAGCCCTTAGGATATGGCCTGCCTTCATGACAATAGACTGTTCTGGTGTGTTATTTCTAAACTTCATGGTTTTGAGATGCCAGATTGTGTCAAGTTGTGTGGAAGTTTCCACTGTGCTCTCACTGCTGCTGCAGACATGAAAATTCTTATGTGTTTCTCTAAGGAACCAGCTAATCTCCAGGTTTTTAGCACTTTCTACTTGGGTTGTGGATTTCAGAATGCACAGTCTTATTTAATGTGGTGGCCACCTTTCCTTTGCATTCTGAATGGCACCGACCTAGTGATCCCTAGCATGGTCTTGCAGTTCTTATTTATTTATACTAAGAGTTCATCAAACCAGAGACAGTCTCAACTCAGGAGCAGTTTTAACAGTCCTGTTATATCACTGCCTAGGTTCACTGTGCTTGAAAACAATGATGAGCCCATACCTCCGCCCAAAACTTACAGCAACAAAACACAGATGACACCCATTATGAAAGAAAAGTCATAAAGGTAGGCTATTTGCTGGGACAGCTTCCCATGCTCCTTTACCTCATTTGTGCTGTGTCAGTGGATTAACAGCTCATGAATTAACAGTCCATGACAACTGCGGGTCCACTAAGTCACAGGAGCCAGGTGAGTCACATGCTAATTCTTAATCCTCCAGCATATATCCTATCCCAGCCTTTTATAATGCTGAGAGGTTCAAAGTAACTAAAACTGGCTGTAACTGGAGACACACAAAGACTCAAGTGTCCACTGTTGGATGATGCAAATTTCAAAATTAATCTTTGTATACCTCAGGCAATACATTGCTTGTTCATGGGTCTCCTTTGGATTTATGATATACTTTCTTCCTTTTGGGAACTGATACTCTCTGGCCCTGACTTTAGATCATGTGGAATCAGATCTCTCATCTAGCCAGAATCTTGATCTTGTCACTATCAAAGTTCTGACTAACAGCTTTTAAAAAAATGGAAGCAATCTCTGTGGTGCACATTTAAACTATTCAGATATAGACTCTCATTATTATGAAATTGTTTTTGGATATTAGAACTTAATGTTGGAAGTAACCTCTGCTGAAATACCATTTGAGCTGTCATTAGGCTGACGGGGCAGCTGCAGGTGGAGGTAGTCACTGGATGTCAGTCATTTAGGATGGGCAGTAGGTTCTGATTTCTCAAAGGTAGAGGCTGCTTTGAATTGCTGTTTTTGTTTTTCCAATTTCCAAAGTCACACACACACACACACACACACACACACACACACACACACTTTAAAAAATTTTAGCTAAGGATAGCTGGATATGGGGGAAGGTGAAGAGGGTGGAGTAAAAAATGATGTCATTGTTTCTGTGAATTTTGGGGCAAAGGTGATATTTTTATATGTACTTCATGAGAAGAGTATAGCATCCACAGACATTATCTACAGATAAATAAAAATACAGATGAGTTTAGAGCTGGGCATATATATTTGTTGGGGAGGGAGCAGAAGCAAGTTCTCTTAGGAATTTTCCCCTCCTAACTCCTACCCACTTATCCCAGGTCTACTTCTGGCAGTCTACTAATGAGAGCTTTATGCCACTTCAAACTCTTGCCCTTAGCCTCTTTGACCTTTCTCTAGCCACATCTTCTGCCATGGGGATGTGTCCCCAACCTGGATCCTGTGCATGTCGCCCTCCTAGACTATGCTCACAGCACCCTTGGGCCCTGGACTTGCTTCTCTAAAGTTTTGATCTCACCTCCAGGGCCCACTGCGTCTCTGTTCTGAGTATGGCCTCCTGATGGCTTCCCACACCACAAACAGCTGCCCTCTTGGGCCTGAGAGATGGATGTTTAGAGGATGGGGTTGGGGGAGTGCATACGGACAGGGCTGGGACATGTGAGCTGGAGTGTTCGCTGCATGAAGGTGGGTTCCCCAGCAGAGCAGGATGAAGCCAGGGAGGAAAGAGAAGGGCCCTGGCTGGGCTGGGCAGTATTCTTGCCCTGGGCTCCGTGAACGTTGGGCCCTTCAGCTCCACTCACTTATCCTCATCTCAGTCCTTTAGTTGTTTGATGGTGGTCTGCATCGTTCTTTCCATCTTCAGCCATCATTCTCAGTGTGGAGCTCACAGCTGAGTGTGGTCTATACAAGCGCAGTCACTTCCCACCTCTGCTTCACAGCCTTCCCCACCCTGGTTCTTTATTCTGGATATTCTCCATTCATCTCTTAAAAAGTGGAGTGGGGACAATTTGCTGTCTGGATAGGAGGACACCAAGGGGACGTGGCCCAGTGGGTGGAGACAGGCCTCTGTAGAATTTTATAGGTTCATCTTGGATGGGGAGCAGAGACCTTATCTGGTGGTGATATTGCAGAGAGAGTGGAGAGATTTGGTCTCTGGACTTCCTCTATAGGTAGGAAGTGTGACCCAGAGAAGCTGGGGGCTCCTAGAAGGGGCTTGACCAGCCCACCAGTAAGGAAAACGGTAGGAACACTGGCTGCATGTCAGAGCTGCTATGCTGTGGACACGGCATCTGGAGGACTTTGGCTCCTGGGAGTTCTCACAATCTGTGGTCCAGGAAGAATTAATATCTTATAACCCTGTATGTACACATTGTATTAACATACCAAAAGGAACCTTTCTAGGTCAATTGTGTAATGTGATCCTAGAACAATCTGCCAAATTGTACTTGAGAGAAAATTTACCACAAAGTGGCATAAAGTAACTAACCTCATTGTTCATTTTGTTTTCCCTTCATTTGGCTGACTTCTCCTTCACCCTTCATGTCAAAGCTTAAGTATCACTTTTAGATTGGTGTTCTCTGACTCCCCAATCTCATAGCCAATTCTCCCTTATTCTTTACTTCACCAATGTTGTTGAGTGTCTAGGAAATGCCTGCATCACTCAATCTATGTCCTCATGAAACTGAAAATTATTGAGAATTTGTTAATGTATTGGGCAGTGTGTTATGAATTACACTTACATTTTCTTATTTTAATCTCATGAGGTATGTACTATTATCATAATCACCATTTCACGAATAAGAAAACTGAGGTACAGAGAGGTTAAGTAACTGCCCACAGTCAGACGGTAAGGGTCGAACCCAGAGTTGATCCCTGGAAGTGTGATTCCAGAGCATGGACATTTTCTGTTCTTTTCCTTTTTACATGTCTCACATGACAATTGCATGTGTTACAGGGGGTTGAGGGAGACTTTTTTGTCATCTTGGAATGGCTGCCATTGCTCAAAGGAGATACTAGACTTGCCAAGCCTTCATTTTAAAGAGATCTCTTAACCAGTCGTCAACAATTGATGTGGAACTGGTGTGAATACTACTGACCCACTCCTGTCCCAGGTCTGTTAGGAGAAGGTTGAGCTGGAGAAAAGGGCTGGGATCCTTAGAGTCCTCAGTGTGTGGGAGGTACAGAATTCCTGGTGACAGAACTCACCCAAGGGTGGAGGAAGGACTGCTTTTTTCCCCCTCTTCCACACCAAGGGAGAGTTGGGGGCATGCTTAAGGAATCATTAACACATTTCTTGTCTGCCTGAACACCTGCCTGGGTAACAGTTCTGCTGTCTTTTCTATCTAGGGGGAAAGAAAGAGTAGAGAAAGAAAGCAGGGCTTTCTTTGGCCATAGGGCAGGCTCTCTCCCAAGGCTTGCTGCAGCAGGATGGCTGAATTTACATGGGTCAGAAGGACACTGGGGAAAGTGCAGGGCCTGTGATGCCTTGCTGGCTCCCACTGAAGGCATCCTGTTTCTGGATGAGGGGCTGTCCTGCAGCAGGGGTCTCTGAAGTAAACAACAGGTGGTCTCAAGTCTCCTTCCCTTCCTCCCCCCAGTGCAGAGTGAACCACAACCAGAGAGAGTCAGGTAGGGAGGGGAGTGCAGAGCAGACCCCACCCCAATCACCAAGACCCTCCTGCAGCAGGTCTCAGCTACTCTGGGAGGGCAGAGGGCTTTAGATAAGAGATGGGAGTTGTAAGTGGTCTGGTCTAAATTTGAATAACTGAAAGTGATAGGAAGTAATGGAATGTGTCTGAGATATTTTAAAAGGGAGGAGAAAGGAAGGAAGTGATTTGACACAGCACAGTAGAGGACAGAGGGGAGAGTCAAATCTATGCCATGTTTATTGTCTGTGGATTTGAAACCTCTTGGTGAACTGGTTCCCTGTGTTTAACCATGCGCCCCTTTCCAGAAGCTGTTCCTAACTAGGTTGTAAACCCTATGAGGGCAGGACATCTCTGTCTTATTTACTGCTCTGTCTTTAGTACCTAGACAGAGCCCAGCAAAATAAATGTTGTTGAAGCAAAAAATAAGACACCACTTTAGACATGGGGAAATTCTATTGGCTCTTACTCTTGGTATTCCTGATGTCTGACTAGCCTCTATCCCCACCCCAGGAATGCTCTGGAATCCTAGATATCAAGGGACTCATAGCAAGATGACCTCAGGGTAGGGTTAAGGACAAGTGCAGCGTAGTCATACAGAGTTTCCCTTTTATTATCTATGAAGTGCCTCAGTCATACCAACCCCTCAGGATTCTTACAGAATTTAAGTGAGATCTTAGTACAGTATGTGGGTCAGAGCAAATGTCTGATAGATGGTGACTCTGATTGTTAGGAGCGTGCAAATGAAATTTCAAGGCATATGTAGTTAAAGACCTAAATGCAAGACCCAAGACTATAAAGCCAGTAAAGGAAAACACAAGGAGAAGGTGCTACAACATTGGTCTGGGCACTGATTTCTTGGATATGACTCCAAAAGCACAGGAAATAAAAGTAAAAATAGACAAATTGGATGTCATCAAATTAAAGAGCTTGTGCAGAGCAAAGGAAACAATAAAGAGACAACCCACAGATTGGGAGAAAATATTCATGAATCATGTGTTGGATAAGGGACCTGAAAATATGTAAGGAACTCAAACTCCTCAATAGCAAGAAAACAAATAACCCTATTTTGAAAAATGTGCAAAGAACCTAAATTGACATTTACCAAAAGAAGATGTGCAAATGGCCAACAGGTACATGAAAAGAAAGCTCAACATTATTAATCATCAGGGAAATGTTAATCAAAACCACAATGGAACATCACTTGACACTCTTTGGAATGGTTATTAGCAAAAAGATAAAAGATGACATGTGTGGGTGAGAATGTGGAGAAAAGAGAGCCCTCACGCACTATTGGTGGGAATGTCAATGAGCTATTTTGGAAAACAGTATGGAGACTCCTCAAAAAACTACAAAGAGAATTACCACATATTCAAGCAACCCCACTTCCGGGTATAAACCCATATGAATTAAAAATCAGCATGTTGAAGAGAGATCTAAACTCTCATGTTCATTGCAGCACTATTCACAATAGCCAAGATATGAAAACAATCTAATATGGATAATATGGCATATAGACACAATGGGAGGTTATTTAGCCATAAAAAAAGAAGGAAATTCTGTTATTTGTGACAATATGGATGAACCTGGAGAACATGATGCTAAGTGAAATAAGCCAGGCACACAGAGAGACAAATAGCCCATGATCTCGTTATATGTGAAATTCAAAAAAGTCAATCTCATGGAAGCTGAGAGCAGAATGGTGGTTACCAGAGGCTGAGGGAGGTGGAGGTGAATGGGGGAAAGGGGAGATGTTGGTCCAAGTGTCTAGTTAAAGTTCCACAGGACAAAAAAGTTCTGGTGATCTTCTGCACAGCCTAGTGACTATAATTAATAATAGTGTATATTTCAAAATTGGTAAGAGAAATTTTAAATATTTTTACCACGAACAAATAGTAAGCATGTGAGGCAATGGGTATGCTAATTAGCCTGATTTGATCATTCCACAATGTATATATATACATTAAATCATCAATTGTACCTCATAAATATATGCAATTGCTATTTGCCAATTTAAAAAATTTAAAAGAAGATATATGTGACCTGAATCATGAGAGACTTTTCGAGTAGCACAAGCTAAAGCTTGTAATTTTAAGACTAAGAGCTTCAGGAGCTGGTGTGGAGAGCCCAGACCTCAGTGCTGTGTGTGGGACTGAGAAGGAGAGCTTACGGGACTTTTAAAATGTGCGATGTATAAATAAGGAGGGGATTGCATATGAGAAAAGGCTTTGCAAAGCACAAAGTGAGGTAGAGTGTGAGGATTTATGTATTTATAGCCAGAACACTGCAAGAGTTAATAATGGGCCTCTGGCAAGGTCTTATTGTTTATTTATAGATATTCCTTGAGGAGTAGAGAAGGGGAAGGCAAGTGAAGAACACGTTTCTGTGCAGGAGTGTTTAGGGGAGAGAGAGAGTGAAGGTAAGGGGGGAAAGATATGTAGGTTCAGTTTTTCTCAGGCCTCCATTTAAGGTATGCTCCTGGCCATCTTCCATATCCCCTCTCACTCCCCTGTCTTGCAGCTGTCTTAGTGCCACCTCCTCTGGCCAGTTCTGTCTGGACACCCTGTCTGACCTTGAGCTATCACCCAGTCCTTCTGTGCAGCCTCAGCAGGGAGAGCCAAGTCCTGGCAGAGGCCTCCCTGAGAGTGACTCACTGTGAAAGCTGGGCTTGTTCTCTTCAAAGGGTGAAGCTGGCTAACAACCGGGATGAGAGCGTTCCCTCACCCAGCCCCACTCCCTCACAAGTTCTCTTTGGAAACTACCCTTTCCCTTCCTGGGATGACCTCCATCCTTAATGAAATGGGAGAAACAGAACTTCAGGACTTGCTTCCTCTCCAAAGAAAAGAGGGGCACACTGAGGTGCATTTTAAACGCTCTCTGGCGAGCCTGGAGTGACGGGGAGGGGAGGAGGTTGACTTGTCTTTTCTTTGGTAGGTATCTGGAACTTGGCCCGCATCTGCTTTCTCTATGAAACGTGAAGGGCAACGTGTCGTTCTGGGAGAGTCACTGCAGTTCCTCCAAAAATCAACCTTGCTCCTCTTAGAGTCTTCATGCGTGGGGTCGGTTGTGCTCATTGAGCCTGTTTGTATCTAGAGGGAAGGAAGTTAGGCAGGAGCCACCAAAAAAGTTTGAGATAAGACCCCTCCTCTATTCCAGGGTCCATGCCAGGCAATGAGAGCAGAAGGTTAGAAGGTTTGGCCAGGATGGCTGAGGGAGAGAGATGGGACTCAGAAGGTCAGTTCTGGAGTCCTGGTGGTGAAGCAGCTGAGAAGAGATTGACACTTGGGCTGGGGTGTGCAGTGGGCCTGAGTGCATGTGAGGGGACCAAGGCAGCTTGGTCCTCAGTGGGCCTGAGTGCATGTGAGGGGACCCAGCTTTTCTGCATTAGCTGTTTTGGGGCCTCTGAACACAGAAGCAGAGAATATTGGCTGGGCTGGTTTGGCCATAGTTGTCCATTTAATGCAAAGTGACTTGAGCTTGTGAGAGTGACCCATAGGAGAGTGCTGGGTGCAATACATTCTTGGTTCCTTCTTAGCAGCTTGAGGGTGTAGCATTTATGACTGTTTAGTTGTTTGTTATATATAGTAAACAGTGATGGCTGAGAACTGAAGGTCAACACACATCGTTTCGATTTGGTTCAGTGAGTGGGGTTTTTGATTCTTCATGGGAATTCAATTTGCTGAAACTTTAATTGCCAGCTCTTTCATTAGAAAGGACTCATGTGTTGTTTTTTTTCAAGAGCATATAATGGAATGATGATGATTTCTTTCTTTTTTTTATTTTTTAAAAAAATTATTTATTTTGATTCATTATACACAAATGGGGTACAGTTGATGTTTCTCTGGTTGCACAAGAAGTAGAGTCACACCATTTGTGTAATCATACACGTACATAAGGTAATGATGTTTGTCTCATTCTGTTATTGTTCTTACCCACTTCTCAATCCCACCCCTCTCTTTTCCCTATGCAATCCATCCTTCCTCCATTCTTGCCTCCCTCCCACCCCGCATTATGTATCATCATTCACTTATCAGAGAAATCATTCGGCCTTTGGTTTTTTGGGATCGGCTAATCTCACTCAGCATGACCTTCTCCAACTCCATCCATTTACCTGCATATGCCATAATTTTATTTTTCTTTATGGCTGAATAATATTTCATTGTGTATATATGCCACAGTTTCTTATCCATTCATCTATTGAAGGGCATCTAGGTTGGTTCCACAATCTAGCAGCTATGAATTGAGTGAATTGAGCAGCTATGAACATTGATGTGGCTGCATCACTGTAGTATCTGATTTTAAGTCCTTTGGGTATAGGCCAAGGAGTGGGATAGCTGGGTCAAATGGATCCATTCCAAGTTTTCTAAGGAATCTCCACACTGCTTTCCAGAGTGGCTGCACTAATTTGCAACACCACCAACAATATATGAGTGTACCTTTTTCCCCACATCCTCGCCAACACCTATTGTTGCTTTTATTCTTGATAATAGACATTCTGATTGGGGTGAGATGTAATCTCAAGGTGGTTTTGATTTGCATTTCTCTTATTACTAGGGATGTTGAACATTTTTTCATATATCTATTGATTGCTTGTAGGTCTTCTTCTGTAAAGTGTCTGCCCATTTCCTTAGCCCATTTACTGATTGGGTTATTTGAATTCTTGGTGTAAAGATTTTTGAGTTCTTTATAGACTCTGGAAAAGAGTACTCTATCTGAAGTGTGTGTGGCAAAGATTTTCTCCCACTATGAAGGCTCTCTCTTCACATTGCTGATTGTTTCCTTTGATGAGAAAAAGCTTTTTAGTCTGAATCTATCCCAATTACTGATACCTGCTTTTATTTCTTGTGCTTTGGGAGTCATGTTTAGGAAATCTGTTCCTAGGCCCACATGATGAAGATTTGGACCTACTTTTTCTTCTATTAGGTGCAGGGTCTCTGATCTGTTTCCTAGGTCCTTGATCCATTTTGAGTTGAGTTTTGTGCAGGGTGACAGATAGGGGTTTAGTTTCACTTTGCTGCATATGGATTTCCAGTTTTCCCAGCACCATTTGTTGAAGAGGCTATCTTTTCTCCATTGTATGTTTTTGGCACCTTTGTCTAGTATAAGAAAACTGTATTTATGTGGATTTGTCTCTGTGTCCTCTATTCTGTACCATTGATCTACCTGTCTATTTTGGTGCCAATACCATGCTGTTTTTGTTACTATTGCTCTTTAGTATAGTTGAAGGTCTGGTATTGTGATACCCCCTGCTTCACTCTTCTTGCTAAGAATTGCTTTAGCTATTCTGGGTCTCTTATTCCTCCAAATGAATTTCATGATTGCTTGCTCTATTTTTATGGGGTCCATCATTGGGATTTTAATTGGAATTGCATTTAATTTGTATAGCGCTTTTGGAAGTATGGCCATTTTGACAATATTAATTCTGCCTATCCAAGAACATGGGAGATCTTTCCATATTCTCAGATTTTCTATAATTTCTTTCTTTAGTGTTTTGTAGTCCTCATTGTAGAGGTCTTTCACCTCTTTTGTTAGATTGATTCCCAAGTATTTTATTTTTTTAGAGGCTATTATGAATGGGTAGTTTTCCTAATTTCTCTTTCAGAGGATTCATCACTTATGAATAAAAATGCATTAGATTTATATGCATTAATTTTATATCCTGCTACTTTACTGAATTCATTTATGTGTTCCAGAAGTTTTCTGGTGGAAATTTTTGGCTCCTCTAAATATAGAATCATGTCATTAGCAAAGAGGGATAGTTTGAGCTCTTCTTTTCCTATTTGTATCCCTCTAATTTCTTTAGTCTGTCTAATTGCTCTGGCTAGAGTTTCAAGGCCGATGTTGAATAGAAGTGGAGAAAGAGGGCATCCCTGCCTTGTTCCAGTTCTCAGGGGGAATGCTTTCAATTTTTCTCCATTTAGAATGATGTTGGCTGTAGGCTTAGCATAGATAGACTTTACAATGTTAAAGAATGTTCCTACTATTCCTATTTTTTCCAGTGTTTTGAGCATGAAGGGGTGCTGCATTTTATCAAATGCTTTTTCTGCATCTATTGAAATAATCATGTGGTTCTTGACTTTAAGTCTGTTGATGTGGTGAATTACATTTGTTGATTTCTGGATGTTGAACCAACCTTGCATCCCTGGGATGAAACCCACTTGATCATGGTGCACTATCTTTTTAATATGCTTTTGTATGCGATTAGCTAAAATTTTGTTAAGAATTTTTGCATCTATGTTCATTAGGGATATTGGTCTGAAATTTTCTTTCCTTGATGTGTCTTTGTCTGGTTTTGGTATCAGGATGATATTAGCTTCATAGAATGTGTTTGGAAGCATTCCCTCCCCCCCTCTATTTCATGGAATACTTTGAGGAGTATTGGAATGAGCTCTTCTTTGAAGGTCTTGTAGAACTTGACTGTGAATCCATCTGGTCCTGGACTTTTCCTTGTTGGTAGGCTTTTGATGACTTCTTCTATTTCATTGCTTGAAATTGATCTATTTAAATTGTGTATGTCTTCCAGATTCAGTTTGAGTGGCTCATATGCCTTTAGGAACCTGTTGATGTCTTTGAGATTTACTATATTGTTGGAGTATAAATTTTCAAAATAGCTTCTAATTATGTTTTGTATTTCAATAGTGTCTATTGTGATATTTCTGTTTTCATCACAAATTTTAGTAATTTGAGTTTTCTCTCTCCTCTTTGTTAGTGTGGCTAAGGGTTTATCAATTTTGTTTATTTTTTCAAAGAACCAACTTTTTGTTTTGTCAATTTTTTGAATTGAATTGTTTCTTTTGTTTCAATTCCATTGATTTCCGCTCTGATTTTAATTATTTCCTGTCTTCTACTACTTTTGGTGATGAACTGTTCCTCTTTTTCTAGGGGTTTGAGCTATAATGTGAGGTCATTTATTTGTTCACTTTTCATTCTTTTATTGAATGTGCTCCACGCAATGAATTTTCCTCTTAGCACTGCTTTCATAGTGCCAACAATTTTGATATGTTGTAGCTTTGTTCTCGTTGACCTCTAAGAATTTTTTTATTTCCCCCTAATGTCTTCTGTTATCCATGCATCATTCAATAGCATATTATTTAATCTCCAGGTGTTGGGAATAGTTTGTTTTTTATTTTATCATTGATTTCTAATTTCATTCCATTATGATTTGATAGAATACAAGGTAGTATCTCTTTCTTTTTGTATTTGCTAAGAGTAGCTTTGTGACCTAACATATGGTCTATTTTAGAGAAGGAGCTGCTGAGAAAAAATTGTATTCGCTTGTTGATGGATGGAATATTCTATATATGTCTATGAAGTCTAAGTTAGCAATTGTGTTATTGAGTTCTATGGTTTCTTCATTCAATTTTTGCTTGGAAGATCTGTCCAATGGTGAGAGAGGTGTGTTAAAGTCACCCAGTATTGTTGTGTTTTGGTCTGTTTGGTTCCTGGAATTGAGAAGGATCTGATTGACATACATGGATGCGCAATTGTTTGGGTCATAAATATTTATGATTGTTATGTCTTGCTGATTTATGCTTCCTTTAAGCAGTATGAAATGTCCTTCTTTATCCCTTCTAACTAACTTTGGCTTGACATCTGCTTTATCTGAAATGAGGATGGAAACCCCTGCTTCTTTACTGAGTCCATGTGCGTGGTGTGTTTTTTCCCAAACTTTCACCTTTAGTCTGTGGGCATGTTTTTCTATGAGATGAGTCTCTTGAAGACAGCATATTGTTGGGTCTTTCTTTTTAATCCAATTTGCCAGTCTATGTCTTTTGATTGATGAGTTTAGACCATTAACATTCAGGGTTGTTATTGAGATATGACCTGTATTCCCGGTCATTTTTACTTAGTTTTGGCTTTTAACCTTACTTGGTTTCTCCTTTAAATGGCTGTTCCTTTGGGGTAATTCTTCCCTTTGCTGACTTACATTGTTGTTTTTCATTTCTTCCTCTTGGAATATCTTGCTGAGAATTTTCCATAGGGCAGGCTTTCTATTTGTGAATTCTTTAAGCTTGTGTTTATCATGGAAGGATTTTATTTCATCTTCAAATCTGAAGGTAAGTTTTGCTGGGTATAAGATTCTTGGTTGGCATCCATTTTCTTTCAGCGCTTGTTCTAGGCCCTTCTTGCTTTTAGGGTCTGGGCTGAGAAATCTGCTGATTTTTGTATTGGTTTCCCCCTATATGTAATCTGATGATTTTCTCTTGCAGCCTTTAAAATTCTATCTTTATTTTGTGTGTTAGGATATTTTCATTATAATGTGCCTTGATGTGGATCTGTTGTGATTTTGTGCATTTGGTGTCCTATAAGCCTCTTGAATTTGATTTTCCATTTCATTCATCAGATTTGGGAAATTTTCTGATATTATTTCATTGAACAGATTATTCATTCCTTTGGTTTGTGTCTCTGTGCCTTCCTCAATCTCAATAACTCAAATTTGGTCTTTTCATGATGTCCCATAATTCTTGGAGGTTCTTTTCATGATTCCTTACCATCTTCTCTGTTTGGTTGAGTTTGTTTTCAAGATTAAATATTTTGTCTCCATTGTCTGAGGTTCTGTCTTCCAAGTGATCTAGCCTGTTGGTTAAGCTTTCCATTGAGTTTTTAATTTGGTTTAGTGTTTCCTTCATTTCAAGGATTTCTGTTTGTTTTTTTTTCAGAATCTCTATCTCTTTATTGAAATGATCTTTTGTGTCCTGCAGTTGCTCTTTTAGCATTGCCTGCATTTGCTCTCTTGTCTCATGGTTCGCTTCTCAGATCATTTTAATTATGTACATTCTGAATTCCCTTTCTGACAATGCTTCTGCCATGTTGTCATTGGGTTCCTTTGATATAGTATCTAAGTTTGTTTGGGACACTTTCTTCCCATGTTTTCTCATGTTGCTAGTGTGTCTTCCCCTATAGTAGTGTGAATCCTAGGTATTGCAGTTTCCCCTTAAAGATTTAGTGTTCCTGTGGATTTCCAATACCTCACCTGATGGCACAGCAGGCCTGGTGCTCTCTGCTGGAGATGCTGTACTCAATGGCTTGGGAAGGTCTGGGCTCTCCACCGGGTACTCAAGTGGCAGACCTGTCCCCAGAGCTGAAGCTCTAAAGGGGCAGGCCTGTGCTCCTCACTGGGGACTCAGGCAGCGGCAGGCCAGTGCTCTCTGCTGGAGACACTGCACCTGATGGCATGGAAGGCCTGAGCTCTGCGCTGGGGACCAATGATGATGATTTCTGAGCAGTTGAAATCACAAATGAAGAACTTGCACTAAAATTTATCTATTATAAGGAGACATCTTAAGGCTTTCCTCAGATCCTAATTACTTTAAAATATCTCCTTTATCTTTGCTCACTGAACAATTAGAAAGTGTGTGTGTCAAAAATCAGTGTGGGTGGTGTGTGTGTGTTTGTGTGTGTTGTGTGTGTGTAGTGGTGGTGGTCACACCAGCAATAGTGAAATGGAGTAATTAATAATTAGAGAGAAAGGGACAAGATAAGGCAATTTTAAAAACCTCAAGAGCAGGGTGCAGTGGTTCACACCTGTAATCCCGGTGGCTCGGGAGGCTGAGGCAGGAGGATCGCGAGTTCAAAGCCAGCCTCAGCAAGGGCAAGGTGCTAAGCAACTCAGTGAGACTCTGTCTCTAAATAAAATACAAAATAGGGCTGGGGATGTGGCTCAGTGGCTGAATGCCCCTGAGTTCAATCCCCAGTAACCTCCCCCCGCCCCTGCAAAAAAAAAAAACCTCAAGAAGCATAGCCATAAGGTACTACTAAGTGTCTAAAAATCCAAATAATGCATGAGGGCATTTCTGCATGTATAATCACTGAGTTCCACAGTGATAACCTTAAGTTATGATGAAAAACTTAAGTTATTTTCTAGATATTCTATTTAAGGAGACTAGGAAGGACATAACACTCTTTGGAATGATTTGCATCCTTTATAAAGCTCAAACGTCTTCCAAAGCCAGCAGGTAATGCTATTAGTGAAGTGGACCAGGTGTATATAATAGAAGGGGTGTTGTGTCCAAAGACATGGAAATCTAGTTTTACAAATGCTATCATGCCCACCAACACTCCTATGCCAGCTCATTCAGCCAGTGGGTTGCCACTGTGAGATTCCTGGTCTAAGTGGTTAAATTTAAGTTGCAAGGCTGGAAAGCTTCTGGAGAGTCCTGCATGAGGAAGAGTTGGCTTCCTAGCTACAGCTAACCTCACCCTGAATAAGAAATATTTGGCAGGACTTGCCTAGCAGAGAAAATGTCAAACTTTCTGTTGTCTTTAGTGCATGAGGCCAGCAAGCAGATGACTGAACGGAAGCATAAGTGAGTCATTTCTCTTAAGAGATCTCAGACTTAGCAGGGATATTAGCAATCAGCCTTGAGGAAGTTCCCCTCTCATTTTCTAAAATTCCTTTTTTCTGAGAAAACTAGCAGGCAAAACTCAAAACATCTCAATGGGCCACTGTAAACATGATCATTCCTTTGTCCAGAGAAATCCTGCTTTCTGAAGTCAATTATTCTTTAATCCAAGTCAATCCAGAGGTGGTATGGATATCCCTGCTTTAATTACATTTGCTCTGGGCAATTCAGAATCGCAGGAGAATTGAATGTCTCTTAGCAGATCCTTTGCTGTATTTGGGGAATCAAGGAAAACTCTGCCAGTGGCGCTGACAGCTACCCTTTTGGTTTGTTTTCACTGTCACCAGTCCCAAAGATGTGCTTCTTATTGGTTTTCAAGTGAGTTTGTTTTCACAAATCAATTTGTGTGTGATGGGATCAGATAAGCCCTTCCTACAGGAAAGAACAACATTCTGGAGTCTGACTTGCTTTTAGAAATCCTTGGCTCTAAATCAGAGTTGGAGACATGTTTATATTTGGGGCTAAAAAAGACCAACTGAGACTTGGTAAACAAGGGAATGAACATGAAACTGGACCTGAAGGAGAAGAATTGCAGCTTTGATAAATGGCAACTTGATTTGGAAAAGAGATGCCTTTATTTAAACACCATCGTAGCCAAGTGGCCTGGGATGAAGACGTTGCATTGGGCCTTTGAGCAGACCACATGAGGTAGGGTTTTGCATTGCAATGGATCCTTTCATTTGCTACTAAATTAATCTTTTATCAAAACAGCACCAACCTCTGAAAGAAAGTTTTCATATTGAAAATAGAATTTACTTGCAAAAACTGGTTGAAACTATTATATAATTCAGAAGAATTTTCCTTTACGTCAACACTGCTGTGTTTGAACTAGCCTTGTGGCCCCTTATACATAGAAGGGTTCCGTTTAGCTTCGTTCCTTTTTGATCTCGATTGTTAAAGAAACCACAGTCTTGTTGGGATGTGATCTACATTTTAAATTTCAACACATCATTTATCTTATTCTTTTGATTTATGCTTTGGGGATAATAGTGCAACCTTGTACAAGAAACAGCCATTAGGATGATCAAGAGCTATTTGTGCTCATTGTGGCTTCAAATAAGGAATGAGTTGAAATGGATAAACCCAAGATATGCAGGTTTGGCAGCATTTTTGTCTGTCTTTAATTAATCAAGGGAGGGTGGTGCTCTGCCTTGGGTTGCAGTTTGTTTTCTGACTTCTGTGTGGGGCAAGAGGAGGGGTGGTGGTGACTGAGAGCTGCACGCAATCCTGGCTGGGCCTCTGTTGAACAATTGCTGAGTGCTGAGTGGTCACAGGCCCTGGGTTAGACCTGAGATTCACAAGTGTGTAGTTATAGGTACAGTCCAGTGGGAGAGGCAGGTGTTAATGAGACACTTTCCCATCGTAAGTGTTTAATTATACACTGGTGTAGGTGTCACGAAGGAAAAGCCACTGGTGTTCGCAGAGTTCTGAGGGAAGCCTGTCATAGTGTGGGGGTCTTAGATCCCCCACAGGGCGATCTAAAGGACAACACTCAGCAGGAGGAGAAGCCAGGTAACCAGATGAAAGTGGGGGAGCGGGAAAAGTGTTGTATGTTCAGGGACCAGAATTGACATGGGAATACTGGGCTGCATGAACAGCTCCATCTTGGTTATGGCAATAGTCTTCTTACCCACAGAAGTCACCACAGGTTATAACTCCTAGCAATGTCCTACCTCTGATTGAAAGACACCATTTCAAAAGTTACCTTCTTTATGAAGTGTTCTTTGAATCCTACAGACAGAATTACTCCCATGCTAGAACTTGACTTATGCCCCCTGATAAAACATTGGAGACCCTTTGTGCTTTGAATCTGAGAGGCAGAATCTGTTTATGGAGCCAGGCTCTCTGAGTTCTGATCCTGAATCAACTATTCATTTGACCTTGGGAAAATTTCTTAACCTCTCTGCATTTCAGTTTTGACATTTGTAAAATGGAAATATCAATAGTACCTTCCTCATAGGTTTGATGGGAAGATTCAAGAGTTAATATAAACACTATGCCCAGTTCAGTGCTTTGGACGTAGTGAAACTACTAGTGTGACCTGTTCTTTTCTAAACTTATTTCCTCCTTAGTTTTGCCCAAGTTCTCGGAGCTGGCCAGAGTCCAATCAGGAACTCCACCTGTACCTATGACATTGTGTTCAGTGCCCATCCTGGAAAACCAGGCTGCCTTCAATTACAGTGCCTTTCCAACTTTATGTGTACTTGGATAACCTAGAAATCTTGTTAAAATGCAAGTTCTAATTCATTTGATCCAGGTGATGATCTATGCAGCTGGTGTGAATATTGAGAAGTAAGGGTCTATACCAGCCTTAGGGAGCTCTCTGAGGCTACCTCAAGTCTGGGGAGAGACAGGAGCCTGGGAAGGAGGAGACTCACTCTATAACATCTGCAGCGGGCATTGCACCCCTCTCCTGGTCTGGCCCAGTGTCTCATTTGCTTAGCTACTCAGTTGGTATGAGGTGACTATCATCAGATTATCAGTAGTGGTCCAGTTATTGAGGACTATCACTTAGGATTCTCCAGAAAGAAGGAGACAATGAGTGAGAGAGATTTATTTTAAGAGACTGTAGGGTAGACTGACATGGTAGAAATTCAGATGAGAATTATTATTGAAGTCTCTAGTCTGAGATATGTTGGGAGGTCCAGTAGGATGAAAACTCAGGCAGAATTTCATAAGGCAAAAGTCCTTCTTTCCTGGGAAATATTAGAGTTTGCTTTGAGGACCTTCCTCTGATTAGACAAGGTCCACCTACATTACACAGTGTAATCTGTTTTATTTAAAATCCACTGTTAGGCGTTGATCACATCTGCAAAATACCATCACAGCAACAACTACACCAGTGTTTGTCCAAACAATTGGGCACCACAGCCCAGCAAGTTGACACATCAAATGAACCAATATAAGCACCAAAGAGTATGGCCTGCTTCCCAGTCTCAATCATTCTTTTCATTTCTACCATAGCCAACTGTGAAGAAATCCCCATAAACCCACATCCCTTATGGAATCAGGTCTACATGGGCAGGACCCTCATCTTGGGATTTGAAAGTTGCCATTAATGTTTGAGAGTTGCCTGTGATTGTGGTTTGTTCTGTTATGGCCAACTTGAGTCCAATTAACCAACTCTTTTGGCTGGATTTCTTAGTGAAAATCAAAAGTTACTCCTGTTTAAGCAATTACCCACCTTGGAATGCCCAGCTCAGGGTTGAGAATTCAGATCCTGTTTGTGTGGGGTCACATCACTGGATTGTAAGCAACAAGCAGTTCCTTCCAGGAGGTCTTGGACAGTGCTAAGACCCTGCTCTGATCTTGACCACATCTGGCTGCAAAGATAGAGGTGAACCAATGCTCTGTTGTCCTAGGGAAATGCTTCGTGAGCAAACACCACACAGTAGCATGGTGGCAGCAGGTGCATTCAGACCTTACATTTACTTCTGTTCTGCTTTCCCAAGGTAATTTCCAGGCTGTGATTTCATTTTATGTTGATTATAGTTTGGTGGGATAGTCAGGGTAGATGTTGTTAACTTCCATGTTTTCCTGACTTGGTTAAATG